>JBBPBX010003667.1:0-22803 GCA_038048925.1 Garcialebias charrua
CAACCAGCTAAAAGCTGCTCCCAGTTAAAAACCACCGGCTGCTACTGGAAACCAGCTCCAGTCACACGTTCCTGGAAGCAGACGAGGAGCTGCTTAATCAACTGCAGCCCGAGTCAATTACTGCTGATGTTCTGCTTCTGTGAGCGACAGCTGGGAGAACCTGGACCAGGCGGCGGCGGTGCCCCGGATCAGAACCAGAACCAAACCCGATGACATGATGTTCCTTCAGCTTCTTCTCCACCACGCTGCAAACCAACTGAAGTCGACCCGTGTGTGTGTGAGTGGGTCCAACAGCTCCCAGAGGCGGCTCCGCTCGGACGCAGCTCCTGGTCTGGCTCTGATCAAGCCCGGCGGAGCCGAGTGGAACCAGGTGGGTCTGGGTCGCTGCGGGACACATCACAGCAGGTTCAGAACCCGAGCGCTGCCCAGGATAACAGTTATTTGTCCAAATTAACTTGGGATTATTTTACTAACAGAACAAATAAATCCTGCTAATCCCTCCAAGACTAATGAGGTTGAAACGTAGCAGCTCGTTAGCGTCCTGATCCGGTGATTGTTCTGATGAAAGAAGAACTTCACCCACGACACCTTCACCTCCTCCATGTTCTCGCCTGCCGCCGGGTTTGGAACTAGGGGTGCGAATCTCTCTGTGTCTGGAGAATCGATTCAATTTCGATTTTTGGTGTCACGATTCGATTCAAAATCGATTCTTCGATTCAGAAACGATTTTTCTATTAAAATGGTCATAAATTTAGTTTCAGTTTTGTAACTGACAAGCTGGAAACAATAAACAACAATGTAAACAAATGGAACATTTATTTTAAACAATAATTGTAGGTTCCTTATTGTATCAAATTTTTTGCATCGTTTGATATTTATACCAAAAATAGGAACAAATAATACAGGAATGCATTAAATTCTGTAACTTCAATAATCAGTACAGGTAGTCCTCGACTTACGACGTCCCCGACTTACGACGTTTCGGACTTACGAATGTACATCTCATTAAAAATATATATATTTTATTTTTTTATAATTAATAAATAAATGTACAGTACTGTGCAGTTACCAAGCACTTAACCTATCCTAACATAGTTAAGGAGTGAGTTGAATTATCTCCCTCCTCCCTAGCAGGCTCCATTCACATAAAGGGAGCTAGCTCCTTTCGAGACAATGCAACTGACTCCTTCATCTTTAAAAACTGTGTTAGGATAGACTAAGTGCTTGGTGACTGTACATTTATTTATTTTAAAAAATATATATATATATTTTTTTTTTTTGTGATCCTACTTACGAATTTTCGACTTATGAACGGCCCGTACAGAACTCGCTCGTAAGTCGGGGACTACCTGTATTAGGTTAGCTTTTTGCTCTGTTACTTATAGAAGATTATTGTTTGAATTGATTGTTTGAAATTGTTTTGTTTTTGAAAAAAGGGGCAGATAAAATAAGATTTCTTCTTCTTTCTGCCATCTTTCATTTTATGTTTTCTTTCATATACTATGAGATATGGTTTTATTTACTTTATCTTTTGGGTTTTAATGTAAATTTTTTTTTTAATCGATTTTGGGGCTTTTAGAATCAATTCTGAATCGCCAGGACTAAGAATCTAGATTATTTTTTAAAAATCTTTTTTTTTTTCCTGCACCTTACAGGTAGTCCCCGATTTACGAGCGAGATCCGTTACAACGAGGCGCTCGTAAACCGGAAATCTCGTAATTTGGAACGGCCGCCATTTCTCTCGTAAATCCGGAATTTCGCTCGTAAATTGGAACGGTTTTCGCTAGCGCGACTAAAAACACTCTATTTTCATCTAAAAACTACTTTTGAGTGCATAAAAATGATCGGAAACGTGTGTCTATATGCTTAACTAACTAACTGTGGTGAAAAAACACATGAAAACTCAGTATTTTTTTCGTTTTTTCCAAAAATTCGCAGCTCGTAAGTCTGGAACCTCGCAGATCAGAGCGCTCGTAAATCGGGGACTACCTGTATTTGTAACCCAGAATATTTTGAACCTAAACACGCTCCAGCTTATTGAAGGCAACCGAGGAAAAGATTAGTTTGAATGAATCCTAAAGAGAGGAGCGTGCCTGAAGGGGGAGGAGGCGGCAGCTGGAGCTCACCATGTCGTTCTTGTTCTCCAGGAAGACGGAGAGCTTCTTGAGGAAGGAGACGGCCACCAGCAGCAGCTCCTCGTCCTCCCGCTCCAGAAGCTTCACCAGCATGTGGACGATGTTCTTGTTGCGCATCTTCAGCTCGGTGCGAGTGTCTTCAGCCAGGTTCAGCAGCAGACACAGAGCAACTGCAGAGCAAAGAAACAGAGATGCAGATGTTCCTGGAGTCCTTTGATGGGCTTTTTATTTTATTTTATTCATTTCAAATTTAAAAAACACAAAAGAACAATTTTTTTACAGAATGATATAGAGAAATAAAGAACACATTTAAAATGAAAGGAAGCGGAAGAAGAAGATAATCTTATAATATCTGCCCCTTTTTTAAAAACAAAATTCCATTCAAACAATCAATTCAAGCAAAAATTATCCATAAACCATATTTATAACTCATATAACTAATTTATAGAGATTTTAAATACATAACATTCACACATAACTTTTCAACAATCTAATACAGTAATAATAATAATAATAATGTTCTTTTTTGTCATCTGTGTATGTTTCCCATACAAGACGAAATTCGTCTCTGCATTTAACCCAACCACCACCAGGTGGTGCAGTGAGCAGCCATAGAAAGCGCCCGGGGAGCTGGAGAATTAGGTGTGCACTCATAGACACCCCAAGGTGTGTAGTGGCCGGGGTTCGAACCTGGGTCCTTCGGGTCCCAAGTCGGAAGCCCTGCCACTACACCATCTTGGCTCCTACTGCATTCTTAATCATTTACCTAAATACAGACATTGACTGTGCAACTTTAACATCATATTCCAATCCATTCCATATACCAGTTCCATGTTTTAAAGTAAAACGACATTTTAAACTTGTTCTATATTGTGGTTTAACAAAAATATCTGTACATACCCTTTAAATTATAACAACTTTTCCTTTTTACAAAAAGCTTTTGAATATTTGAAGGTAGAGTGTTATTTTGTGCTTTATACATTAGTAAAAAAATTATATTCCACCAAATCATAAAATCCCAGTAACTTCAATTTATAAAACAATACACCAGATGGATGATAATAATGCGTTATAGTTATTATCCTTAAGGCTCTTTTCTGTAAAACAAAAATAGGTTTTGTTGTAGTTTTGCACGCTGTACCCCAGATTTCAACACAATAAATTAAATGTGGTAGTATGATTGTATTATACAGCAAAAACAAAGCTTTATCAGTCCTTTACCTTATATAGTACTGCGATGGATTTGGATATTTTAATTTTAACGGAATTTATGTGTTGCTTCCATAACAATCTATCATCAATGATTACACCCAAGAATTTAATTTATTTTACTCTACATATTTCAACTCCGTCGATTCTGAAAGGAATTTCAGTAGTTATCTTTTTTTTACTGAAAATCACATAATTTGTTTTTTTGATATTTAGTGATAACTTATTTAAATTAAACCAATTTTGTATATTAACAAATTCCTTCTTCATCAATTTCAACATTTGCTCCAAGTTATTACCAGAATAAAGGAATGTAGTGTCGTCAGCAAAAAGAACACATTTAAGGATACACTAAACATCCATTAAATCATTAATATACAAAATAAACAACTTAGGACCAAGTACAGATCCCTGCGGTACACCACATGATATATCACAAAGGCTAGATCTTATTTCATCTATTTGTACGAATTGTTTTCTATCCTGTAAATAACTATGTAACCACTGCAGAGCCGGTCCTCTGATGCCATATTTATCCAATTTTTCAAGTAGAATTGTGTGATCAATTGTGTCAAATGCCTTTTTTAGATCAACAAACACACTGACGCAGTATTGCTTTTGATCTACTGCCGTGGTAATGTGTTCCATCGACTCCATTAAAGCCATTGAAGTTGAATTTTTTTTATCTAAACCCGTATTGACTATTACTTAATATTTTATGTTTTTCAAGAAAGAGATCAAATCTGGATGCAAACAATTTTTCCAAAATTTTTGAGAACTGTGGCAACAGAGATATAGGTCTGTAGTTGTTATATTGACATTTGTCGCCATTCTTATAAAGAGGAACCACTTTTGCTATTTTCATTCTGTTTGCACAACGTGAGAAATGAACACAACAAGACGCCAACGGTGCAATAAAACTTCATCTGATGCGTCGACACGTCCTGCAGACAGCCGCAGAAAACAGAGAGTTAAATGTTAAAAAGTACCGTAATTTCCGGTCTATAAGTCGCTACTTTTTCACACAAGTTAAACAATGCTGTGGATAATTTGTGGATTTTTTTTTTGGACTGGCTAAAGAGCTTCCTGTTGCCCAAAACCTTTAGCTTAGTCACACCCGGGTGCTCACATAGTTGCCCTTTGATACACACCTCTCTTGGGGGGTGGGTCCTCGTGGCTCAGTGAGACTACCGATATAAATAAAGGTATAAAAAAAATCTGACTAATGAAATTACCGAACTGGTTACAGTGGACCAATGAAACGGGGCGGAGAGAACGGGGAGGGGGGACTCCCCTGCATGTGCAGAGCAGCTTTTGCTCCGCGGAGGACAAGCTTGCAGCAGGATAAATATGAAGACAGCGATCAATGACTTCCTGGTAGGCTGCTGTATTTTTTTCAACAACCAGACGGAGGACGTGTGCGATGACGTTTTTCTTAGACTGTTCAATTCTGACACTGACGAAGACGACTTTAGTGGTTTTAGTGCACAGGAGGAAGATGAAGATAACAATCAGTGACTTTTCCTGGTAAGCTAATGTTTTTTTTTTCTTTTTCGGACCAGCCGTGTTAAAGGCATTGTTCAGAAAAATATTTATTACGTATTTGTTTATGTTACTGGTATGTATTTAATTAAATGTTTAAAAGTGCAGCTTACCGGTATATATGTACAAATTAATTATTTTTGTATGCAACTTATATTTGGGTGCGCTTTATAGTCCGTAAATTACGGTAGATGTTTGTGTTTGTAAGGGTGTCCGCACCTCGGAGAAGCTGCTCCTGTTTGACCAGAAGACTCTGGTACTTCCTGAAGGATTTCTCACATTCTTTCTTCAGGTTCTGGTTCTCAGAAGATTCTTCATGTGGGTCAGTCAAGAAACTCTACAGAAAACACTAAAACAGAGACTTCCCTCCACTGGAGCCGAGCGGGAAAACATTAACAGGAGCTGGCTGTGAGGCAAAACTCAAAACACTCCAACAGTAAATCAAATAAATCATTTAATTTTCAATAATTAAATACAACTAAAAACATGATGTTCTTTGATTGTTTAAATTTTTTAATTTATGAAGGGAAAAAGTAAAATCTTCCAGGATTAAAGCCTTAAATTAACAAACAAGACATAATAATAATAATAATAATGATGAATTCAATTTATAACGCACTTTTCATTAATGAAAATCTCAAAGTGCTACAAAGTGCAACAGAATTAAATGTCAATAAAACAAGTAAAATCTATAACAGTATCTTAAGGTTGAAAAAGGTTAAGATTAAGAATAGTTAAAAGCTAAATGTTACAAAAAGCTAGCTAAACGTTAAATGATACATAAGCTATATCTACATTTAGCTTTTAGCTAGCCTTTTGTTGCATTAAGATTTTAATGTAGTGGGACAAATGAACAAATTGATTTAAAAAGAATAAACCTGGGTGGAATTAAAAGGTGTGGCAGGAGGGTGACATGGCTGCATGAGGTGTGTCCGCATGCGCTGAAATAAACGTTTAGCTCAGCGTGACACCACTTTACTTCAGCGCAGGTTCAGCAGATAGTTTAAGTGTGGTGGATGTTTTTATGACCTCTGAAGGATATAGGCCTTCTTCTTCTTCTGCAGCTCGTCCTGCCAGAGGTCGAACCTCCTCAGCTCGTGCTCGATGATGCTCATGCTCAGAGCTCCGATCTTAAAGTGAGAGACGAGGCCGTGAAACTGGGAGAAGCTGCGGGAGAGGACGGAGGTTTAAACGGCCCGATCCGTCAGCCTGACGTGGTTTACACAGAAAACTGTCCAAACGGGCCCGAGTTCTGATCTGGAACCGTTTCACAACCCGAACAGAAAAACAGGCCGACGAGCCAAGAACAACAAACGAACACGTCCCGGGGAGGACGAATCGGCTTACAGCAGAAGAACTTTCCGAAAAACAGCTGAAATTAGCTAAAAAATATATTAAAACAAGGCTGAAATGTAGCTGAAATGAAAGAACAAGCCTAAATTAGCAGAAGAAAGCAGATACACATATTTGCTGCATTTGGTTTAAATAAGCAGAAACGAGCACCAAAATTAGGAAAACAGCTAAAATAGCCAAAATTTGCAACATAAAAAGCAGCTGAAAAGTAGCTTGAAAAGCAGAAATGAGCTTAAATTACTAGAAAGAAGTGCAGAGAGCTGAATTAGACTGGAAAAAGTTGAAAGGAGTGCAAAAAAAAAAAGGAATTAGCTAAAAACAAAAAGGTAAAATTAGCATAGAAACAACTAAATACCGTAGTAGCTAAAATAACAGAAGCTAGCAGAATTACCGGTAGGCTGAAAGGAGCATGACGAGCTGAAATTTGCAGAACAAAGTTAATTAAACTGAAAGTAGCAGAAATTTCCAGGGAAAACTTTAATTTAACTGAAAACAGCTGAAATTAGCTAAAAATGCTAAAAAGTAGCTAAAAAGGTAGAACAAACTTAAAGCGGAAAGAACACGTTTACCGGATTAGGCTGAAAGAAGCAAAAATTAGCACGAAAATGTGGAAGTTATCTGAAAAAAAGCTTAAATTAGCATAAAAAACAGCCGTAATAGCAGAAAAAGCTGAAACTTGCAGAAATAAGCTGAAAGTAGCAGAAAGACGTAATAAAAAGCACAAAAAGGCAGTTAGCAGAAATAATCTGAAAGGAGCACAAAACAGCTGAAAAACAGCTGAAAGTAGCAGAAGAGAAGTTCAAATTTGCAGCAGGAAGCTGAAAGAAGCTGAAGCAGAACAAAATGAGAAAGTAGCAGTAAAAGGTTGAAAACACATCTAAAGATGTGGATGTAAAATGAGCTCAATTCATTTTCTATGAGAACAAAATGGCAGAAAAGGCTAAATATTTCAAAAAGCTAAAGTTGCATCAATACCAAAAGTCAGAGCAGGATTGTCCTGAAAGAGCCGAAGGTTTTGATTCATGATGATTTGTTGAAACAGCTGAAAACTGTGGGACGACGAGAACGATGCTGAATGACACGTGCAGAATAAAACTGGATGAGAACATTCAGACTGTTCCACAGCCGTTTGTTCTCGTGTTCGTGGTTCTTAGATTTTCCTGGACGCTGAACGTTTTTTAAAACTTCGCAACAATCATCTGGAAACAACGGACTGCAGGGAGTTCTGTGACCTGAGCCCGACGCCTGCCGAGGCGTTTGTTTACCTGGAGAAGCAGAAGAAGACGTAGATGATGGTGGTGGCCAGGTCCACGCTCTGCCGCCAGTCCTCCCGCAGGACTCGGGCCAACGCTCCGAGCGCCGCCTCTGAACACAGAAACACGAGTGAGAGACGCGGAGCCGAAAGGTCAGGGGGGAGAAGAACAGATGGAAGGAGCGTTAGGGGAACGCAATCAGCCTGGAGGTTCCTGGAGCCTCCGCCGTGGAGACATCTGATCCAGGCTTTGTCTCCTGGTTCCACTCTGACCTGCGGCCTCTGGGTCCACACCAACACTCGGCCGGCTGATCGGGAGCGACAGACGTGACAGAAACAGGCGAAGCTGCAGAGGACGGCTGTGGGAGAAACAGGCCGGTTGTCATGGAAACAGAGAGGAACCAGAGCTGGACGGGTTCTGGTCCCCGGAGGAGTCCAGGAGCGAACCAGAACCGTTCTGCACAGAGATCCAGCTCTGACCCGAAAACTGCGTCAGGCTGAGGCGTTTACACCTAAACCCAGTCAGGTTCCACTGGACCAGCCAAAATGTAGCTTCAGTTTTTATTGAATAAGAACAAGTGGAAAATATGAATTATTATAATAATGACGTTTTATTTTCTTTACACAAGACCTGCAAGTTAAAGAGATCATTTTAAAAACAGAGTTGGGCTTCTAGCTAGCCTTCTGTTACTTTTAGCTTTTGTAACATTTAGCTTTTAGCTAGCCTTTTGTTACTTTTAGCTTTTAGCATAGCCTTTTATTAATTTTAACTTTTAGCTAGCCTTATGATACTTTTAGTGAGCCTGTTGTTAGTTTTAGCATTTAGCCTGTCTTTTGTTACATTAAGCTTTCAGCTAGCCTTATGTCTTGATACTTTTAGCAAGCTTGTTGTTACATTTAGCTTTTAGCTAGTATTTTGTTATATTTAGCTTTTAACTAGCCTTTTGTTACTTTTAGCTTTTAGCTAGCCTTTTGTTATATTTAGCTTTTAGCTAGACTTTTGATACATTTAGCGAGCCTGTTATTACTTTTAGCTTTTAGCTAGCCTTTTGTTAATTTTAGCTAGCCTTTTGTCTTGATACTGTAAGCAAGCTTGTCGTTACATTTAGCTTTTAGCTAGTTTTTGTTATATTTACTGTAGTTTTTAGCTAGCCTTTTGTTACTTTTAGCTTTTAGTTAGCCTTTGTTATATTTAGCTTTTAGCTAGCTTCATGATACTTTTAACAAACTTGTTACTTTTAGCTAGTCTTTTGTTAATTTAGCTTTTAGCTAGCCTTTTGATACTTTTAACGAGCCTGTTGTTACTTTTAGCTTTTAGTAGTCTTTTGTTACATTTAGCTGTCAGCTAACCTTTTGTTACTTTTAGCTTTTAGCTAGTCTTTTGTCACATTTAGGTTTCAAAAACGAGCTGTTGATCTGTAGTTTCATCCGATCAGAATCACATCTTCAGCTTCATGATGCCATGTAGCCGAAGTCCGAAGCGGACAGGAAGTTACCGTTGTGGAGGAGCTCCTCCAGGTTGTCGGGGTTCTGGGCCAGCTGGAAGATGAGCGTGGCTCCTCGGGTCTTGTCCTGGATTTCTTCATACAGCAGCTCCACGTACTCGTCGATGCAGCTGATGTTCGCCTCCTCGTCCAGCTGAAGGAAAAATACAAATCATCACATCAGCTGTAAACATGGCTCGTGGTTCTGATTTATCCGTTTGGATCAGTCCGGACCTCCACTCCTGGGTACGGCGCAAAGTCTGGAGGTGAGGTTCGCCTCCTGTCCGGATTTTCTGTCAAAAACAAAAAACATTTTTACAATAAAACACCTGGCTCTTTTGTCACAGGAGGAATAAATGTGAGCGTGCACTCCTCGGTACCTCTGGACTCCTCGGTCCCTCTGGACTCCTCGGTCCCTCTGGACTCCTCGGTCCCTCTGGACTCCTCGGTCCCTCTGGACTCCTCGGTCCCTCTGGACTCCTCGGTACCTCTGGACTCCTCGGTACCTCTGGACTCCTCGGTACCTCTGGACTCCTCGGTCCCTCTGGACTCCTCGGTACCTCTGGACTCCTCGGTCCCTCTGGACTCCTCGGTCCCTCTGGACTCCTCTGTACCTCTGGACTCCTCTGTACCTCTGGACTCCTCGGTACCTCTGGACTCCTCTGCCCCTCTGGACACTTTGCGGTTCTGCAGGTAGAAGAGCAGCTGCTCCACCTCGCAGAGCTTGGACGGGTGGATGAGCCGACACTCGTCCAGAACTCTCCGAGCCAGAGAGGACGTGTCTGTGCCGGAGTTCAAACTCTTCACACGAATACTGGAAACAGACGCACAGACGGGTCAGAACCAGAACCCCTGGACACACCAGACCCAAAGGAGCTGGAGCGGCAGCCTCACATCTTCTGACACGCTTTGCGCTCGCCCACCATGGGCTCCCCCAGCTGACCCAGAATCGTTGCTTCCACCTCGTACCGGACCACCAGAGCCTTCTGGGTCGGGTGCACGTCCAGAGAGCACGCCTTCACCCTCCTGCACGACAAAAAGCACGTAAATTACGTTATTTACTGGGATTTCCCACAAAAAGACAAACACAGATTAAGTTTCAGAATCTGACCCGAGCCTGAAGAGCTGAACGTGTTCAGAACAGAAGTCATTCCCTGAACGTTTCACCGTTTGCTTCCAAAACAACAGACTCATTACTGCAACATCTTAAATGATGCCACCAACAAACACTGCCGGCACAACGGAACTGTAATCGGACTTGGATTAAAGACGCTTTTATTCTGATGGCTCTGCTTTATGAAAAATATAAATTTTCACAGTTTTAAGCATTTTGCCTCTTTATTAAAAGTGTTTCAGCAGCAAAAAGTATCAGAATACATCAAATAACAGAATAAAAGCTTCTGAAATCCTAAACAGTCCTTGTCTGCACAATAATTTAGTTTAATTCAGTTAATTTATTATTTATCATCAATGAATCACAAAAATATTGCCAGCGTTAAACAATAGCATCAAAAAGTGTATTTAAATCAACAGGTTTAGAAATCAGGAGAATTAAAAACCAAGATACCATGAAGTAATTATAAAAAAGTAAAAAGTCTGTCTGTGGATGAAAAAATGAAAATCTTGTAAATATCAGAATTAAGAGTTTAAAAACCACAAACATTATTAAAGGTCACAAGCAAAGGATAAAGCAGCGAATAAATGTTTTACAACTAATAGGATCTTTAAATAAATTCCTTCTGTAGTTCAGGCTTGACCTCAGGTTTGTTTACTTGTTTGTTATAAATAATGCGTAAATAATTAATGAATTATCTACAAAGCAAAGTTTCATCAAAACTGTTAAAACAGCTATTTTTTAAATTAATTTCATTGTACTGAGTTTTTAAAAGACCATCAGTAAAAAAAAAAAACTTCTTTATCCTCTTATTGTTTCATTTCATAATTTTTATTGTTTAAAGATGTTCAATTTTTTTTATATAATAATATAATAATAATACTTTATTTATAAAGCCCTTTAAAACAACCACAGCTGCAACAAAGTGCTGTACACATAAAATCAAGAACATTTAAACACATAAAAATAAAACAGTTGTTAAAACATTAAGATAAATAAAAACAATAAAAAAAACAGTGCTGAACAAATTCAGTCTGTGCTAAAAGCCAGGGAGTTTTTTTATATTAATTTAGTTGTTTATTAACTGCCGAATATTTGTTTGTATGTTAAAATATACATGTATATATATGATCGCATTCCTGTTGACCAAACCTGAACCTTTGGATTAATTTTAAAGTCAGAGTGTTTGTTTCTGAGAAAACACCTGAACGTCCCGTCGGTGCCCGTTTTTCCGAGCCGTCTTTAAACGTTACACGCTCCTGCCTCCCACCGCCGTGTTTTTTTTGTTTTACCTCTTCAGGTAGCGCGGGTCTCCCGTGGGGAAACTCTCCATGTCTGACATGAAGCACGAAGCGCCTCCAGGTCGTTTCCCTCTGATTATGAACGTGTGGTGAAGACGAGGAGGAAGATGTTTGCTGACTCGAGGAGACTCGAGCGGCCGGATGTTGACTCCGCTGGTTGCCATGGGCTGCAGCGCCGGACACCTCTGAACGGTGCTGCCCCCTGGAGGACTGGCGGTGACATCACACCCTCCTCCATCAGTGGAGTTCGTTTTCTGTCAGCCGCCTAAAACTGTTTATTTTCACTTAAACATCGTATATTTTACCTGTAAATGTGCAATATTATTTAATTGAACAGGAAACTAAATACAAATCAAAAGGCCACAGACAAAATGGATCAAAATCAATGCAGGTAGTCAACTTTATGTAAAGCACATTTAAAACAGCAGCTGTCACCAAAGTGCTCAACGATAAAAATCATTGGGAGTAATTTGTGGGGGGGAGTAATGATAGTACCGACAGTTATTTAAAAGCATCACAAGAAAAAACATAAACGCATAATAGTAAAATACACAATCAAATCATACTTTAGCCAAAGATGACAATTTAGAGCAGAGATTTAAAAACAGAAAGGGAAGTACGGACTGACTGATGTTGGGGGCAGATTGTCCCAAAGTTTAGGGCCCATGACACGACTGAAATCACCTGGCTATCACCTATACCGGGGGTCTGCAACCTGCGGCTCTGGAGCCACATGTGGCTCTTTGGTCCCTCTGTAGCGGCTCTTTCAAGCTTTGACCAAAACTGACATAAACTGAATTTTATTGGTTATACAAACAACAAAAAAGGATGAGCTTTTACTGTTTTCCTGTCATTTCTTTTGCAAATATGTGAACATTGGAGTACAAGGAGTAAAACATACGGTACTTTGCTGATCTGTTTTCTTGTTGCTGTGTTAATCTGTGACCATCTGCTCATAGACTCATGTTCGTGCTGCTGTTTGTAATGATGTTTTTCTATTACTCTAGGTCTAGGGCTTAGTGTATTTTTAGTTGGATGTTTTTCTTAGTTCATATCCTAGATGTTATTACTGTTTTTCTCTTACATTTTGTTGTTGGATGTAACTGGGACCCTGTGTACATAATAATATAGCACTTTGGTGTGGACTTGTTCCTGTTTAAAGTGCTTTATAAATAAAATGGTATGGTATGGTATGGTATGGTATGGTATAATCTCATTTCATCACATGTACCACATGTGGTGCAAATGACAATAAAGACTCTCTGACTCTGACTTTAACTTGATGCTTTATGTCATTATATAAAGAACTGTCTGCATGGTTGATATATTTTTAATAAAAAAAGGTAAAAACTGTCCCCCCACCCCCCCTTCTTTACAAGAATCAAGTATTTTAATGTTAAAAATCATACGTTGTTTTTTTTTAACTTTATACAGTAATGTCACCCCTACTAGCCTCAAAAGCCCCCTCCAACAAACCTAAAGTGGCCCACAGGCCAGCAGTTGATAACCACAGTTGTAGCAGGTTGTTGTGGCTCCAGACATTATTAAAATAGTGAACGAAGGTGAAAAATGGCTCTTTAGATCGTAAAGGTTGCAGACCCCTGACCTATACCAACACAGTAAAAAAACAAACGGAAAATGTCCTGGTAATTTTCTGCCAGTACATTCTCCGTTTTTTTATAGATATTTCCGTAAACCCTAAAACGGATTTTTACCGTAATTTAACAGTTTTTTTAATGTATAATTTACATAAATTTCTGTTAATCTAGGGTGCCAGGTAAATGGAGTCCTCTTTCGCGCTTCTTCTCAAAGGTTCTTGTTCCCAGGGTGCTTTGCGAAAAAAAAAAAAAAAGGAGAAACCCCTGTAAAAAATGATAACGGAAAATTCCTTCACACTTCCACAGTACATTTACCTGTTTTTTTACGGATTTTTTTTACAGTGAAGGGTCTGCAACCTGCGTCTCTGGAGCCACATGTGGCTCTTTGGTCCCTCCGTAGCGGCTCTTTCAAGCTTTGACCAAAACTGACATAAAATTGTATAGGATGCTGTACCCACAAAAAAACAAAAAGAGACTATTTTTAGCAGTTTCTCTGTCATTTCCTTTGTAAATATGTGGATACTAGTACTAATACACGGAGTAAATTAGGCTCACTTTAACTTTATGTTTTATTTCTTCAAAGTAGGACTCAATTTCTCCACAAAAAAATAATAAACACATGCCTGCACCTTGTTTGAGTTTTTTTTAATTGGCAAAAATTATATAAAATTTTCTTTTTTCTTTTTCTTTACAATAATCCAGTTTTCTGTGATGGACTTGTGACCTGTTCAGGGTGTCCCCCGCACCATGACTGTTGGATTTGAGCACCAGTGACCTGAAAAGGAAGAAGATAATAAATAGATGGCTGAATAGTTGGATGGATAGATGGATGAATGGATGGTTGGATGGATAGAATCTAGTCTTTTCTTTTAAAATGTAAAAATATCAATAAATGTCAACAACCCTTAGATGTTTTAAGTTTTATCATTTCATGCCTACTGTCCAGAAAAGCCCCCTCTAAAACACTCAATGTGGCCCATTGGCCACCAGTTGGTAATGACTATTGTAGCAGGTTGTGCGGCTCTGGTGGACACATTTAATTTACTGAATGAAAGGGCAGAAATGGCTCTTTTGATCGTAAAGGTTGCAGACACCTGACCTATACCATTGCCTCGAGCTTCAACTTGGTTTTTGGAACAGCCAAAAGCAGCTGATCAGATGATCTCAGGGCCCGAGAAGGAACATATTGTAGCTTTGGTATGACAAATGAAAGAAGCTACAATTTTATTTATTAAAGTTGTGTCAACTGATTTCCATTCATCAAATCAAAAATATTTTGGACTGAAAATAAATTGTTGGTTTATAGAAACTCCCAGGCGCCATCGCACTGTCCAGCTGTTATCAACACAGCTGCGCTCAGAAACTGTCGGGGAGTCGTGGAAAACTAAAAGCACCTCTCAGGACCCTCTGGGAACACGTCCACCATCAATCAAACCTTGAGCATCATAAAGATGATGCCTTCGCTGTCTCGTTTCTGACCGTCGCATCAACACTGATTATAATGTGGAGGAAACATAATTAATATCAGACACAACAACAGTAGAAAGTCTATGTTAACATAAGATATAGAGCATGGTGCGTGCATCTACACGCATTCCCTCAACTGTTTAGAAGAAAGTTGTCTTGGTCTGGATCATGAGTCAAAGACATGGAACAGAAGTTTGAGTTGATAAACAAGGAGATTGTTAAAATACAGGATTGGTTTAAATTAAATAAGTTATCATTGAATGTTGATAAAACTAATTTTATGATATTTAGTAACAAAAAGATAACTTTGGATTTTTCTTTCAATATTGATGGTGTTAAGATAAGTAGAGTGAATGAGGTAAAGTTTCTGGGTGTAATTATTGATGAAACAACATATAAATCTTGTAAAAATTAAAATATCTAAGTCCAATGCAGTATTATATAGAGTAAGGGACTTATTAAACAATGATGCTTTATATTTGCTTTATAATACACTTGTAGTCCCGCATTTAACTTATTGTGTCAATGTTTGGGGTACAGCATGTAAAACTGTATAGCCTATTTTTATTCTGCAAAAAAGAGCTGTAAGAATTATAACAAGAAAGCGTTATTGTCATCCTTCTAATGTTCTGTTTTGTCAATTGAAATTACAGTACCGGTACTTAAGTTTTATGATTTGGTGGATTATAATATTCTTCTACTTATGTTTAAAGCTCAGAATTGCTTGCTACCATCAAACATTGAAGCATATTTTGTAAAAAGGAAGAGTTGTTATAATTTGAAGGGAATACAGTATATCTTTTTGTTAAAGCTAAGTATAAAACCAGTTTAAAGGTCGGTCTACTGCAATACAGGGAGTGGGTCTGTGGAATGGTTTGGAGTATGATGTAAAATTAGTGAAGTCAATGTTTATATTTAAGAAAAAGATAAAAACTATTTTGTTGGAAAGATATATATATATATATATATATATATATATATAACTGATTAATGTCTATTTTGTTAAACGTGAAACTTTGATGAGTTATGTATTTTGCTGTATTATATATGAATGATTTTTGTTTGAATTGATTGTTTGAATTGATTTTGTTTAAGAGGGAGCAGATATGATAAGAAATTTTCTTCTTCTGCTTCCTTTCATTTTATGTTTATTTTATTTTTATTTATTTATTTAATTGTATGTGTTTTTAATGGAACTGAAATTAAATGAATAAATGAATAAATTAAATAAATAAATAAAATGTTGCTGCACGCTGTGTGATCGACTCCAAACTGGGAACAATGGGCCAACACTTCTGGGATTTATCCGTGAACGTCAGCCGTGCTGTGTAGATGCGTCCCTCTTTGGTGTGGCGACTTTAAAGAGTCCGTCGTGTTTTAGGGTCATAAATTAGAGGCGAACGGTAAAACTTCATTTAAAATGAGGCAGATGATCGGTTCATGTCGGTTCCCAGAGCAGCCAGATGATTTCTTCCTCTGCTGATGTTTTCACCCCTAACAGCACCTTTTACTGGAACCACAGGAAGAATTAAAGGTAAAGCTTTTACAGAACGTTCCCCAAAGGCAAATAAGAATTAGACTTCAGACAGAGCGGGGTTGTTCGCTGGGCGTGAAGCAGAAAGGAAAGTTCCCCCTGAGTGTCGTCTTCCTGCGGCCTGGAGGCCTTCTGCAGATATGATGGATGTTGGGGCCGCAGGGCGAGGTGACGAGGTGAAGGCCGGCGGCGGCGCCTGAACCCACAGGAAGCTAAAACAGGATCCCTGCGACGAAGAGCTGAAGTTTTCTGCTCACGAGGCAAAGTTCTGTCCACACGTCCACTAAAATATTCTGAATGTTTTAACATTTGCTGTCCGGACTATAACCAAGAAGTCAGACAGCGACGTGATCAGCAGCAGGTGGAAGTGATACGGTAACACAGTAAGAGAGCATCTGCTTGTCTCAGCACCCGTCCATTCCCCCGTGAGACAGCTGATGTCACTTGGCTAAATTTAACTCGTGAACATGGCAGAAAAAATATTTGTGTGGAAGTTCAAAAACACACAGATGTTTCAGGAGCTTCGAGAACTTTTCACTGATCTGCAGCTGCTGCAGAGAAAAGCAGCAAATCGTCGACAATTTGTTTAACTCACAGGCAACAACTGTCCTATAAGTTACTGCAACTTGTTTCACACGACAACGACACGTGACACCGAACTGATTCGTAAAACACAAACTATTTGGGAGCAGCTCGGGAAGTTAAACATCAAGAACGCAAAACTAGAACCCCCAATTTTAAAATGTTTCTGTAAAAATACACTTAAAATGTTCACACCAGTTTTTAATGTGTCAACAGCAAAACTAATAACAGAAACTTTGACAAAAGTTGATGACAGCAAGAATGTGACAAAGTAAACCACGTTCTTTATTGTCCCTGTCACAGAGGAGACACACAGAAGACACACAGGAGACACACAGGGGACACACTGAAGACACACAGGGGACACACAGGGAACACACAGAAGACACACAGGGGACACACAGGGGGGACACAGGAGACACACAGGGGACACACTGGAGACACACAGGGACACACAGGAGACACACAGGAGACACACAGGAGACACACAGGGGACACACAGGGGACACACAGGAGACACACAGGAGACACACAGGGGACACACAGGAGACACACAGGAGACACACAGGAGACACACAGGAGACACACAGGAGACACACAGGGACACACAGGAGACACACAGGGGACACACAGGAGACACACAGGAGACACACAGGAGACACACAGGGACACACAGGAGACACACAGGGGACACACAGGAGACACACAGGAGACACACAGGAGACACACAGGAGACACACAGGAGACACACAGGGGACACACAGGAGACACACAGGAGACACACAGGAGACACACAGGAGACACACAGGAGACACACAGGAGACACACAGGAGACACACAGGAGACACACAGGAGACACACAGGAGACACACAGGAGACACACAGGAGACACACAGGAGACACACAGGAGACACACAGGAGACACACAGGGGACACACAGGAGACACACAGGAGACACACAGGAGACACACAGGAGACACACAGGAGACACACAGGAGACACACAGGAGACACACAGGAGACACACAGGAGACACACAGGAGACACACAGGAGACACACAGGAGACACACAGGAGACACACAGGAGACACACAGGAGACACACAGGAGACACACAGGGGACACACAGGAGACACACAGGAGACACACAGGAGACACACAGGAGACACACAGGGGACACACAGGAGACACACAGGAGACACACAGGAGACACACAGGAGACACACAGGGGACACACAGGAGACACACAGGAGACACACAGGAGACACACAGGGGACACACAGGAGACACACAGGAGACACACAGGGGACACACAGGGGACACACAGGAGACACACAGGAGACACACAGGAGACACACAGGGGACACACAGGAGACACACAGGAGACACACAGGGGACACACAGGAGACACACAGGAGACACACAGGGGACACACAGGAGACACACAGGAGACACACAGGAGACACACAGGAGACACACAGACACACAGGAGACACACAGGAGACACACAGGAGACACACAGGAGACACACAGGAGACACACAGGAGACACACAGGAGACACACAGGAGACACACAGGAGACACACAGGAGACACACAGGAGACACACAGGAGACACACAGGAGACACACAGGAGACACACAGGGGACACACAGGAGACACACAGGGGACACACAGGAGACACACAGGGGACACACAGGAGACACACAGGAGACACACAGGAGACACACAGGAGACACACAGGAGACACACAGGAGACACACAGGAGACACACAGGGGACACACAGGAGACACACAGGAGACACACAGGAGACACACAGGAGACACACAGGAGACACACAGGAGACACACAGGAGACACACAGGAGACACACAGGAGACACACAGGAGACACACAGGAGACACACAGGAGACACACAGGAGACACACAGGAGACACACAGGAGACACACAGGAGACACACAGGAGACACACAGGAGACACACAGGAGACACACAGGAGACACACAGGAGACACACAGGAGACACACAGGGGACACACAGGAGACACACAGGAGACACACAGGAGACACACAGGAGACACACAGGAGACACACAGGAGACACACAGGAGACACACAGGGGACACACAGGAGACACACAGGAGACACACAGGAGACACACAGGAGACACACAGGAGACACACAGGAGACACACAGGGGACACACAGGAGACACACAGGAGACACACAGGAGACACACAGGGGACACACAGGAGACACACAGGAGACACACAGGAGACACACAGGAGACACACAGGAGACACACAGGAGACACACAGGAGACACACAGGAGACACACAGGAGACACACAGGAGACACACAGGAGACACACAGGAGACACACAGGAGACACACAGGAGACACACAGGAGACACACAGGAGACACACAGGAGACACACAGGAGACACACAGGAGACACACAGGGGACACACAGGAGACACACAGGAGACACACAGGAGACACACAGGAGACACACAGGAGACACACAGGGGACACACAGGAGACACACAGGAGACACACAGGAGACACACAGGGGACACACAGGAGACACACAGGAGACACACAGGGGACACACAGGAGACACACAGGGGACACACAGGAGACACACAGGAGACACACAGGAGACACACAGGAGACACACAGGGGACACACAGGAGACACACAGGGGACACACAGGAGACACACAGGGGACACACAGGAGACACACAGGAGACACACAGGAGACACACAGGGGACACACAGGAGACACACAGGGGACACACAGGAGACACACAGGGGACACACAGGAGACACACAGGAGACACACAGGGGACACACAGGAGACACACAGGGGACACACAGGAGACACACAGGGGACACACAGGAGACACACAGGGGACACACAGGAGACACACAGGGGACACACAGGGGACACACAGGGGACACACAGGAGACACACAGGAGGACACACAGGAGACACACAGGAGACACACAGGGGACACACAGGGGACACACAGGAGACACACAGGAGACACACAGGAGACACACAGGGGACACACAGGAGACACACAGGGGACACACAGGAGACACACAGGAGACACACAGGAGACACACAGGGGACACACAGGAGACACACAGGGGACACACAGGAGACACACAGGGGACACACAGGAGACACACAGGGGACACACAGGAGACACACAGGAGACACACAGGAGACACACAGGGGACACACAGGAGACACACAGGGGACACACAGGAGACACACAGGAGACACACAGGAGACACACAGGGGACACACAGGAGACACACAGGAGACACACAGGAGACACACAGGAGACACACAGGAGACACACAGGGGACACACAGGAGACACACAGGAGACACACAGGAGACACACAGGAGACACACAGGGGACACACAGGAGACACACAGGAGACACACAGGAGACACACAGGAGACACACAGGAGACACACAGGGGACACACAGGAGACACACAGGAGACACACAGGAGACACACAGGGAGACACACAGGGGACACACAGGAGACACACAGGAGACACACAGGAGACACACAGGGGACACACAGGAGACACACAGGGGACACACAGGAGACACACAGGAGACACACAGGAGACACACAGGAGACACACAGGAGACACACAGGGGACACACAGGAGACACACAGGAGACACACAGGAGACACACAGGGGACACACAGGAGACACACAGGGGACACACAGGAGACACACAGGAGACACACAGGAGACACACAGGGGACACACAGGAGACACACAGGAGACACACAGGAGACACACAGGAGACACACAGGAGACACACAGGGGACACACAGGGGACACACAGGAGACACACAGGAGACACACAGGGGACACACAGGAGACACACAGGGGACACACAGGAGACACACAGGAGACACACAGGAGACACACAGGGGACACACAGGAGACACACGGGGGACACACAGGAGACACACGGGGGACACACAGGGGACTTTCTGTCCATCCATCTGTCTGCTTCGTCTTTTGACCTGGACAACTTGGTCAATGAGCGACGTGCCGACTTCCATTTTGGTGTGTGGCTGCACCTTGGTGTAAGGTCGTTATGGAATGTTGGGAGCCACAATCAAATCCAAGATGGCCACCACCAAAATGGACATGTTTTATTATTTTGTTGTTGTTTTCTTATTTCGGCTGGTCCCTTCTTCAGGGGTCGCCATATAGCAAACTAACTCGCACGAAGAATTGGTAATTGTTTTTTATGCCAGATGTCCTTCCTGACTAAACCACAGACCACCGAGCTACCACAGCGCTCTGTGTGGAGCAGAGAGCTGTTACAGGTAGTCCCCGACTTACGAGCGAGTTCCGTTACAACGAGTTGCTCGTAACACGGAAATCTCGTAATTCGGAACGGCCGCCACGTGTCTCGTAAGTCCGGAATTTCGCTCGTAAGTTGGAACGGTTTTGCTAGCGCGACTACAAACACTCGTTTTTCATCGAAAAACTGCTTACGAGTGCATAAAAATGATCGGAAACGTGTGTCCACATGTTTAGCTAACGAACTGTGGTGAAAAAACACAGAAAAACTCTGTATTTTTTGCGTTTTTTCCAAAAATTCGCCAGCTCGTAAGTCCGGAACCTCGTAGGTCAGAGCGCTCGTAAGTCGGGGACTACCTGTATAGGGTGCCTGGTGGAGCAGATGGTGGGGTTGAGTGCCTAGCTCAAGGGCCCAGAGTGGGGCAGATGAGGGTCGAGGCAGGTAGAGGTGTTTCACCTTTCCCAATTCCCACCCACATTTTGATGTTGTTGATCTGGGGAGCTCAACCGGCGACCTTTCTATCACAGGCCCACCTTCTCTAACAACTTCACCACCACTTTCCCTCATACAGGTATATTATATATATATATATATATATATATATATATATATATATATATATATATATATATATATATATATATACAGGTAACCCCCGACCTACGACCCCATCGACCTGCGAACCACGGGACTTACGAACATATCATATTTAATAAAAATATGAATTAAAAAAAAATATATATATATATATATTTTTTTTTTTTGTGTTTAAATGTTCTTAATTTCATGTGTACATCACTTTGTTGCAGCTCTGGTTGTTTTAAAGGCTTTATAAATAATAATTATGATAAAAAAGATCATTTCTGATCATTTTTGAGCAATTTTTGAGCAATTTTGGGAAACAGGAAGTAGGTCTTCAGTTTACACGGTCACAAATTAATGTAGAACACCGGACGCTATTTAAGGTTCAGTCACTGGGGTCTCCGGTCACAAATTAATGTAGAACACCGGACCGGACGCCATCTTAGGTTAGCTGCCGAGAGCTGGACGAAGACTGGTGACCAGGATGGCTTCATATGGATTAATTACTAGCTGGAAACGTCTCTGTGAACTTTGTGGATGTCTCAGGCAGCGGATTTATCGCCGATCGTGCCAGGCCGCCGTGCGAACACCTCCGGCCGGCCTGGCTACACCTCCGGCCTGGCTAGCTCCAGAGCTAACACTGGAGCTAACACGGGAGCCGGCCTTTTGAACACTGGTGACCAGGATCGCATCATGTGGATTAATTACTAGCTGGAATAGCTCTGTGGACGTCTCAGGCTGGAGCAGCGGCTGGAGCAGCAGAAGCTGCAGATTGATCGCGCCGCCGCTCCAACACTAGCTCATGGCTTGGCTAGCAGAAGCTAGCCAGCTAGCTAACACAGGCCTGGAGCAGCTGCGGTGGCTTGCCGGCCCCCGCGCTGCTCGGCCCGAAAACAATCAACGCATGGCAACCTAAGATGTCGGCTTTGACCATCTCAAAGTAAGAAAATATATTTTTATTTATTCTGTAAATGTGAATAGCAATGTTTAACATTACAGTACACTACTTTACATGCTTAAATGTGTGCGCGCGCTCCGTTAGCATGATAAATAAAGGTTGAATGAATGAATGAATGAATAATTTTTTTTTTAAATATAATTTTCACCCCCTACCTACGAACGGATCGAGCTGCGAACCGTTCTTAGGTCCCGATCTCGTTCGTAACACGGGGGTTCCCTGTATATATATATATATATATATGTATATATATATATATATATATATATATATATATGTATATATATATATATATATATATATATATATATGTATATATGTATATATATATAATATATGTATATA
>JBBPBX010003667.1:34067-54795 GCA_038048925.1 Garcialebias charrua
CTGCAGCTGAAGATCTCTGACACCCCCTCCCTGATGTGAGATGAGCTCCTGTAAATGTTGAGGGTTTATTTCGGCTCGGCAGATCAGAGGCAGCGACAGCTTCGGCTGCTTTGTGGAAGCAGTTGTTCGGTTTCTGACGGATAACGTCTCGGTGGAGGACGGACTCCTCGGACGTGCCAGGAGCTGCAGAGACATTCAGAGTTCTCTGCCAATCTAATTATCGTCCATCACTCCCTGAGATCTGATCCGCGGCAGCAGCCGGCTGTCGTGCGGGCTAACAGGAAGTCCAGCACCTTCAGGCTGGTGGAGCCGAACCTTTGCTTCTGCTGTTACTGGTCTGACTGCACCACCAGGTCCAAAGTCCATCTCGTTCTCGGCACAGGCCGGACTCCTCCAGAGCAGTCCCTGGTCTCAGACCATGCTTGTGGTCTTCATGGTCAGAGAGGAGGGGGTCTAGTTAGGAAAGTTCAGGGTCTCATCCTGCTTTGACCTTCAACACGCACTGGGGTGGTTCTGGGCCTCACCCGCAGTAGTGAGGGCGTTGCTTCAGTCAGTCATGGTGAAGGAAGGGTTGAGTTGTGAGCTGAAGCTCTTGGACACCTGGGGTCCCCCACGAGGAGCTGGAGAGGAGACGGAGGTCTGGGTTTCTCTCCTGAACCAAAGTCACTTAATAAAAAAATTCAGCAACCTGGTAAATAATTCAAGTATTTTACCAACGACAGAGAAGCAGAAACCAACGTTTAATAATTTGTGAGTCTTCAGACGAGCTGCATGAACAAAAAATAGTTTTTTTTTATCTTCCAGGACTCAGGAGAACTTTGAAAACCATCATTCAACAGAACAACAGTTTCACTGATCAGGAAAGACACAAAAATGTTTTGAGTTTAAAAAAAAGTTTAATTAAATTGTTTTAAGCTGGTGAAGATTCTCAGTCGTCCAGGACATGATAAAATCAAAAAAGGCGTTCAATACAGAAACAACTGGACTTTATTTGTAACAGAAAACGTTTCGCTTCCCATCCGGGGAGCTTTATCAATTCAGTGAGCAGACTGTGAGAGAGTGACGTTATAAACAGGCTGAGGTGACACGTACCAAATTGAAAGCTAACACACACACATACTTGAGATAGCACATACCTGTGACACATTCAAAGTTCAGCGTGTGGAAGCAGAGCTTACAAAAGACACACACACACATCCTACTGTATGTAAATTGACAAATCACACCTCACACCTTAATAGCAGGTGTTTCATTCTGTTCTGTCTTCTAGCAAATACAGAATGGACGGTTAAAGCTGTATCGTAGCTTACTTTAATCTTTATTGAAGCAGCAGAACTACACGACAAGTGTATTTCCTCTAGGGCCTCTCAGCCTGTGTCACACCCAAATGTATCCCCCTGGGAACATAGGCTGAACTCACAAACAATCCACTTGTTACAGCAGGGACCTGTCAAAGTCTTTGTTAGTCTAATTCACAAGTGAGGCTCCTCTGTTCTCATCAGGTGTGAAACGTTTGGCTATAAGTTTTAGAAAGTTGGAAGCTGAGGCCTCCTCCTCTGTTTAACTTTGCATCAACATCTTGGAAACGTGTCGTGGAATGGGTTTTGTAGATTCCAGTTTTGATTCAAAGTTCAGGACTTCTTTTGTCTGAGTGACCTTCAGGTGGTAAAACCTCTGAAGTGTCTGAATGTCCATCGTGCGTCCAGTAAAGAGATCAAACCAGTTAAACCAGTTAAACCTCTTCGTACTGGACCGATGACAGCCCCCCACGACGACATCAAACCCAGGCTGGCTCTGCAGGCTCTTAGCAAGGCCTTCAGGTGTGCACGGAGGACGCAGGAGGACGCAGGAGGTGTCAGAGCGAGACCAGCTCAGAACTCTAACGTCACGGTGGTTCAGCGTCTTCGTGGCGGGCAAATTGTCCTGATCGTGCTAGAGAGCGTCCCAGGGAGAAGAAGCTGTCCTTTCAGACCAGGGACTTCTGAGGACATGTTAGTTTGACTCAAACCAGTCATGAGGTTCTGACGAGGCCAAAGACTCAGGAACCGTCCCTCTCCAACCAACACATCTGGCTTCACTTCCTCAGACTCCTGGAACTGACATGTTTGGTTCTGGTTCTGGTTTGAAGGACCACTCGGAGCCAAAACCCACAGGTTTTCTTGCAGCTGCAACAAGAAGAGGAACGGTGGACACAGGGATGTCCTCACAACGTCTCTGAGGGATCCGATGTACAAAGTTCTGTTGAAGCACTTCCTCGAGTTGAACTGGTCTTGAACATCTGGACACTGGACCAGATTAAATCTGTGCGTTCTGTTCTGTGTGCCGACAGTGAAGCTGTTCCCGGTCACCTGCGAGTACATCAAAGGCGAGAAGCAGTTCTACTACAGGGCTCAGAAGTTCTACGAGGACGTCCCGGCCTCGGAGGAGGGCATGATGGGAGATTTTGTGGAGATATGCAACGTGGACCTGGAAGGCTCCCGTCAGTTTCTGAAGAGGTTTGTGGTGAGTTGTTCTTCAGTTCCTGCCTGTTTGGTGACACGTTGATGTGCACAGCAGAATTTATTCTGGGGAGGGGCGCATTGTTTTGACTCCACATAATTCATTTCAGCTCGTTTCATGAGCTTGACCTAAAAGTGACTCGATGTCCGAGGAAGCTGCAGGTCACATGACTCTGTTCTAACAAGACTTTTGTTTCTGGAGTTGGACTGTCCAAAGAGTATGGTGGAAGCCAACAATATGTTAGCTTTAGCAGCAAAGATTAGCTCATGACCATAGCTTCCTTCTTTATAACGAGTTCCTTAAACTGTAGTTGGAACTTCTTCTTCCAGATGAGTGAATTTTCAACTCATTGTACAAAATGTTCAGTTTTTGAGTCACAGAATGATGTTCAGAAATTACTTTAACACTGTTTAAGTATTGAAAACAAGGCGAGGGAAAAAACTGCTAGTTTACTCTCATAAAAACAGTGATTACATTTGGCATTCCTCAAGGCCTGGTTCACGGTCCTCTCCTGTTTTAGTTTTGATGTCTTCGGGTTTTTATTTTTATTTTTTTACAAGAAATATCCAAATTTTTTCCTTTTTTTGTTAATAAAGGTTTAATTTTTTATCACTTTAATTAGATTAATTACGTGAAAGCATGATTTTAGACTTCATTCACATGAAAATAATAAAGACTGAAGCCATTGGATTTGGACAATCAGACCTTCTAGATCAGGGGTCTGCTACCTTTATGATCAAAAGAGCCATTGTTGTGCCTTCGTTCACCAAATTAAACGTGTCCAGAGCCGCAACAACCTGCTACAACTGTGATTATCAAGTAGTGGCCTGTGGACTGCTTTAGATTTGTTGGAGGGGGCTTTTGTGGCCAGTACGGGCCACATATTATAGAGCTAAACATATCTAATAATTTTTCAAATTTATTGGTATTTTTACAATTCAAAACAAAAGTCCAGATTCTTGTAAAAAGGAATAAATAAATAAATTGTACTTTTTGACCAATTTTTATTTATTTAAACAAACTATGAACTATGCAGACCTGTAATTTTTTAATTGCTGAAAAACTAAGTATAGAAATAAAGCATAATGTTAAAGTGAGTATTTCATTCCTCGTATTAGTTCTAGTAACGGCATATTTGCTGAATAAATTACCACAAAGCTGAAAAATTAAAATGGCTATAACAAGCATTTTTGTTTGTTTGTAACAACCAATAAAATTCAGTTTTATGTTAGTTTTAGTCAAAGCTTGAAAGAGCTGCTGCAGAAGGACCAAAGAGCCACATGCAGCTCCAGAGCCGCAGCTTGCAGACCCCTGTTCTAGATCATCCTGATCGTCCTGGACCTTCAAATCAAGAGACATCTACGGTGTAACTTCTTAAAACAGCTAAAGCCCCTCTACATGTGTGCATGCTGCAGAGATACAGATTTATTTAGAAGTTGGGTGAGATGTTGTTGCTAATTCAGGAGACATGTTGACCCAGACTTTAACAGCTGCTCTAATTATGAACTGCAAACTCTGGATGCTTCAAAGAGCAGCAGACACCAGGAGGTCACTTTTCTTCGGCTGCAAACGTACACACAACAAGTTCACGTTTGGGCCAGCGGAGCTGTGATGATGTTTCATTTGATGATGCAGAGTGTCTGGACTTTTCTGTCCAGTTTCAACTCATTGTTATGTTTCAGCTACATTCTTTTAACTTTGGGGCATCCTGAGCAATAAAAAGGATAAAAACTATAAATAGTTTAAACTCATTTGAGAAACAAGCGAGTCAGAAAAAGAATTCAAAGCTTCAAGTTCAAACAGATGAACAGAGAAATGTGGCAGTAATTCACTGACACCAGGAAGCCCCTTTGGTCGAGGTCCTTGGGGCCCCATTTGATTCATGCAGTCACACTCTGGGGCCCCGGTTCAGAGGGGTTGGGCTGAGGTCAGAAAACCAAATGAAAGGGAAGAGAAAGCTTCAGGGTTGAAGCGAGGCGACGTTCTGTTCCCCTGCGGTAAATCTGAGGAGCCGAGGTCGACTCGTTCCTGAGACCTGACGCCTCAGAACGCCGGAGTGTAAAAATGTAAAGTTTCACATTAGTTTTATCCCAGAAAACAAATCAAAGTGTAAATCCATCCCTTCTGATTTTTTACTAACAGGGACCTGGAGGGGCGGGGACGCAGTGTGCTTTGGACTGCGGCAGTGGGATCGGACGTGTGACCAAAGGCGTCCTCCTTCCTGCGTTTGAGAAAGTGGAGATGGTGGACATGATGGAGAACTTCCTGCTCCACGCGCACGAGGAGTATCTGGGTGACGCCGCCGACCGGATCGAGACCTACTACTGCTTCAACCTGCAGGAGTTCACGCCTCCGAAGAACAAGTACGACGTGATCTGGATGCAGTGGGTGGCGTGTGAGTATCTGCTCTCTGAGAACGTTAAAGGTCATGCTCCTGCACGTTGTCCAGCGTTTTGAATATGTGTGTGCACGACTTTCTCCTGAGCTGAGATCTGAGAGGACATGGAGGAGAACTCAAGCTGGCCCCAAGGAGGTTCAGGCAAACTGTCTCTTCAGAAAAGGAGGACAGGACCAGACCAGGCTGGGTGTTATGTACCCTGAGGGGGTGAGAGTTTTTAAAAACATCATTGTTGTGTTTGTGTTGGCTGCAAGTCTGCTGAAAGCCCAGCAGCTTGCTGAGAAGCACATTTTTTTACTCAGCCTAATCAGGCTTGATTAGCTCTGCTGGAACACCTGTTAATTATCTGCCTTTTAAATACTCTGGGCTGAGACCTACACAGTGTGGAGGCTTGCTGAGAGCAAGTGTGGAGTTTTGAGATTGCCAGCTGAGGTTGGTGGACGTAAGCAGGAGCTTGTTGGAGCAACTTGAGAGCCTTTTTAAGGTAAAAACAAGTTTTGATTAAGGTAGCTGTAAGTGTTGCCTGTGCGTGTATGTGTGTATGTGTTCTCCACCCACCCTGGCCACCATGTGTTGAGCTAAAGCTCTCAAATTCTGGTGTTGTCTAATAGTAAGAGTAAGAGTAAGTAAGAGTAAGAGTATTTTTTATTGACATTGCACAAGTTTGCACCAGTACAGCATGAACATGTACGCACAGTCATCCTGAGGAGGGACTACGTGTGTGAAGCTGATACGATCCGGACACCTATGAAACATCAAAAGATATATCGCATTTTGTCTTTCGGCGCGGCCTCTCTCATCCGTATTGGGATGAAGGTTACAGGTGTGAAAAAGTAAGAAAGGAAGGTCACAATAGGATAATCATTGGTATTCAAAAAAGAATCTATCACATTTTGTCTTAGGACATTCTATGATAAAGTCAAAAAACTCTACCAGCACAAGCACTAGATAAGACAAATCACATGTTGCATTTTGGTGGCGTAGCAGGAAGATAAGTCTGTGGGCAAATGTCAGAAAGAGTGCAGTTCTGCAGATGGGTTCAGCCGCTCGTCTGGATGCACACAGAGAGCTCTCGGGAGAGGGGGGAGCGACAGTTCTTCCAACAGCTCCAGGCTCCAGGAGAGATTTGCAATCAGCCTTGTTCAAGGTTGCTTGGGGTGTCCCGATTAGATTAGATGATTTATTTATTTTTCAGGGCAGGCTACAGTGTACTCTGACTGTAGCCTTGAGTCCAGGTGCCGTTTGAGTCCAATTTTGTCCGAATTATGTGAGCTTTCATTCGAGCCGAGCTTACAGGTCTCCCTCACCCCCCTGGTGTAGCCCGCTAAGCTGTAAACGAGTCCCAAAACGCACCGCAGGTCTGCGGTCGTCCACGACTGTTCCCATCGTGCGATTCAGCTCGAACAACAGCTGGTTCATTGAGGTCACAGCTTGGATCAAAGAGTCGTTCTGAGCAGGAAGTTTCGCCAGCGCGTTGATCGCCGCAGAAGTCTTCCTTAGTTTCCAGTAGCAGAATCCCCCGCATAAGCCAAAGAGCAGCATACCTGCTACCATAAATCCAATTATCCACAGATCTTCCACGACCTCGACTGAAAGAACGGTCAGACACATCTTCCACTCGCCCCAAGAATCCATGATGTAACCAGCCGCATGCGTGTCGAGGGGGCACGTCGGTTCTCCTGGTCCGGAGCGCTTCGTGGAAAAAAAATTATCGATAGAGGAGACAGCCCACGCAATTAAATCCATGTTCCAAATTGCTTCGAGTGAGCACTGAAGAGTTACAGACGATACAAAAGTGCAAAAGCAGGGAGGAGGAAAACTTTAGGGCAGGAGAGGAGCAGAGAAGCGACCTGCTTCGCCAAGAGCCGGAAGTGAAAGAAAAACAGACAGAAAGTGAAAGAAAAACAGACAGGAAGTGAAAGAATACCAGACAGAAAGAAAAACAGACAGAAAAACAAACATCACATGTAGCGCAAAGGGTACTCTTGTAACAGCTCTAGTGCTTACTAGGGTTGTGTGAAGCTAGAGTAAGCTAGTGGAGGCTAGTGTAAGCTGTATGAATCAAGTTTAAGCTTGTTTGAGGCTAGTGTAGGAAACACTAGATGTCAGCTGAAGTTCATCTTGGAACCAGCTGAAGATACACTTAAGATAAAACTGAGTGTTGAGTGACAGCCTTGGTGCTATGTGGTATACAGACATTGAGGAGAGCTCCACCCTCTCCATTTGTTTGTGAGTTTGCTCCAAGGGGAGTAGTAGCTGAGCTGTTTAAGCTCTCAGAGTGACTCTGACTGTTTTGATTAGAGTTCTGTGTGGACTGAGGCCCCTTAAGTGCTAGTTAAAACTTTGGCCTAGACTTAGAGGTATGGGCCTGTACCTGTGAGGCTTGTTTGAGTTAACTTAGGAGACACTGAGGGCAGTGTTTAGGTGACTGTCCAGGAGGAGGACAGCTGAAGTGTAACAGTGTGGGTCTGTTACCTTTCTCCTTTTTCTTTCATTTGTACTTTTGACTGCGTGAGAGCTGGTAGTCCTATTTTCACCTTTTGTTTGTGTAGAGGAACTTTTGTAAGGTAGATCGTCACCTGGGGAGACACGACGGCCCTGTACATGCTTGGGTTTGCCTGGGTGGTGTTTTATTCTTTTTGGCCAGACTCACCGGTCCACCTTTCTATTGTTACTTTAATTTTTTCTTTCCTTTTGGATGCTGAACCAGACGATGATGCTCCAGTCCTGGTGGGAGAAGCCTGGGAGGACCTTGCCAGCCTGGAGTTACTTAGTTTTAGTTTAATAAAAAATTGTTTTAATTCTTTTCTGTGTCCAGTGTCCACTTTGTATGTTTTGGTCCTAACGGGTCGTAACATATAAAATGGGGGCTCATCCGGGATGTGAATGAACAAGCTGTTTAGGTTAGTTTAGTTGTGATTAAGTAGTCATCTAGGATGTGAATGAACGAGCTAGTTTAGGAGTTGTGCTGGATATGAATTAACAAGCTAATTTAGGTTGCTGAGTTTGCTCAGATTCAGTAGTCGTCCAGGATTCAAATGAATGAGATTGTTTTGGTTAGGATCACAGGAGCTTTGCCTTGCTATGATCTGTGTGTTTTGAGCGCAGCTGGGGGTGCTGTGCTGTTGGCTCTCTGAGTGCTTGATTAGGCGACTTGTGTACTTGTCTGCTCAGAACATACATTGTCTGAGCTTGGGTGCTTAAATATTTAATGAGGGGCTCGTCGCTGAGCAAGTTTTGATGAAACAGTGGTTGTGAACCTGCTTCAAGCTTTGAACTGTGTTTCTGTGCGGTGCACAGTTGTTGCACCACAGGTGTGAAGAAGGTGCTGGATGTGGTTGGACAACAGCCGAGTTGTCTGCTGTTTGTGTGTATTGGGGGCTTGTCAAATAGGTCCTGTAAAATTTTGTCACCTCATGTTTGTTGAGGACTTGACTTCAGCAGTTTGAAGCTGGCTGAAGCTTCTCTTTTGTGCTGATTGCACTGAGTACTAACAGCTGTGTATGTGTATGCCACTGCTGCTTGTGGTACGTTCAGGTGCAGTAGGGCATTTGTGTTTTGGTTCGCTGTGGTTTGTGTGCAAGACATTAGGTGGTGAGCAGGAAATTTGGTGGTGAGCTGTTTGGGTAAGCTGTTTAAAAAAAAGAACTGTTTACTGTTTTTGCTCACCAACATGGCATTCAATTTAAGGAAATTTATTGAACAGCCCACAGTGCAGGTCTTTGCAGACTGCACGAAAGAACAGAAGCTAAGTGTAGCAAACCATTTTAACATTGACATTAGAAAATATGCTGATGATGAATGGTTGGGGTGTGAAATACTTTATGAATTAAATCAGCTTAGGATTTTTCCTGAGATAAATGAGCAACTGCGTTTGAGAGAAAAGCAGGAGGAAGATGAAAGATGGATGGCACTTAAGAGAAAGGAGCTTGAAGAGGAGCGAGCTGCTCTTGAGCAGGAGTGAGCTGCTTTAAAAGAAAAACAAGAGTGTGAACTATTTTTAAGAAAGCAGGAACAAGAACGACAACTTAACTGCAAATTAAACAACAAAGACGTAAGACGTAACGCTGTTTTGGAGGAAAAGAAGCATCTTTGGGAACAAGAAGAAATTGAACGACAAAGACTTCAAGCTGCTCGGGAAGAGAAGAGACGTCTTCAGGAGCAAGAACTGCAGAGAGAGTTTGAACAAGAAACTCTGAGGTTGCAGAGGGAGTTGTGAGAGTTGAGGCTCAAAGCTGAACTGGAAAAGCAACGTTTGTGTCCCACTGTGTGTCATCTAAAGGTGACACCAGAGCCTTGCATTCAAGCAGGTGAGCCTCTCACACATCTACAGGAGATGGTGCCTCAAGAACATCAACCAGAGGAGAAGAAAGATGAAGACATCAATTTGGGTGACAGTCTCTTCTTGTTTTTTGAATCTGACTTAATCCCAGTTAAGTCAAATGGGGATTTGAAAAACTTAAAAGAAGAAAAAGAAGATGACATTGACTTGAGTGACAGTTTTTTATTGTTGTTTAAAACTGAACAACTCTCATTTAAGTCAGGACATGAAGAACATGAGGACCTGAAGAACTCAGAAGAGGTGAAGACACACATGTCAAGTTCTCTTGTTTCTTTGTGTTCCCTTCCATCCTCTACAGGAAACGATGAGAGCGTGTTGATGGACAATATGCGACTGATGACTAAAAGTGTAGCAGAAAATGCATTTTTACTATCTGTGAGATGTGAGGTGCTGCAGCCTTACATTGAACATATTGTAAATTATTCTGTGTCTAACTGTCTCTGCTGTGTTTACAGAGTGGCTGAGAGTAGAGCTGTTGCAACTGATACAGGGATGCTGTCCGATGCAGAGAATGAGGACAGATCCCTCCTGACTGTCATGACCAGTATTCAGTCACACACTGGCACCATTAACTGTGGTGTTAGTATTTGTTTGGGGTCTATTGCTAATAAAAAGCTTTTCAGGGTAAACCCAGACAAGCGTTGCTTGTTTAGTTTTAAAACTTTTTGAGTGTGACTGTAAAATGTGTTAGCAGTTTGATGGACTAGTTTTAATTTTTTTTTAGTCCATTTGTGTAAGGCGACCGCTACATTTTTAACCTCTAAGGTCATGTTTCTTTGTATGAGTGGATGTGTGATGTTTTCCCTAACATACACATCACCCCCATACAAAATAACTTGCGGTGGGGGTGTTATGTACCTTGAGGGGGTGAGAGTTTTTAAAAACATCATTGTTGTGTTTGTGTATGCTGCAAGTCTGCTGAAAGCTCAGCAGCCTGCTGAGAAGCACTTTTTTTTTTACTCGGCCTAATCTTGATTAGCTCTACTGGAACACCTGTTAATTTTATAACCTTTATGTATCTTATATTTCAATTTGTCGCTGATAATGTTTGATCTGTATTACACTGTATTGGTTTGTTCAGTGTTGTTGGGTGTCCTGAAAGGCACTTTTAAATAAAATGATTATTATTATTAATTCTCTGCCTTTTAAATACTCTGGGCTGAGACCTACATAGTGCGGAGGTTTGCTGAGAGCAAGTGTGGAGTTTTGAGATTGCCAGCTGAGGTTGGTGGACGCAAGCAAGGGCTTGTTGGAGCAACTTGAGAGCCTTTTTAAGGTAAAACCTAGTTTTGATTAAGGTAGCTGTAAGTTGTGTGTGTGTGTGTGTGTGTGTGTGTGTGTGTGTATGTGTGTGCATGCGTGTGTGTGTGTGTGTGTTCAGGTGTGTTCTCCACCTACCCTGGCCACTGTGTTGAGCTAAGGCTCTCAAATTCTGATGTTGTCTAAACAGTACATGTAGAGCAAAGGGTGCTCTTGTAACAGCTCTAGTGCTTACTAGGGTTGTGTGAAGCTAGAGTAAGCTAGTGTAAGTTGTATGAATCAAGTTTAAGCTTGTTTGAGGCTAGTGTAGGAAACACTAGCTGTCAGCTGAAGTTCATCTTGGAACCAGCTGAAGATACACTTAAGTTGTTGAGTGACAACCTTGGTGCTGTGTGGTGTACAGACATTGAGGAGAGCTCCACCCTCTCTATTTGTTTCTGAGTTTGCTCCAAGGGGAGTAGTAGTTGAGCTGTTTAAGCTCTCAGAGTGACTCTGACTGTTTTGATTAGAGTTCTGTGTGGTGACTCTGACTGCTTTGATTAGAGTTCAGTGTGGACTGAGGCACCTTAAGTGCTAGTTAAAACTTTGGCCTAGACTTAGAGGTGTGGGTCTGTGCCTGTGAGGCTTGTTTGAGTTAACTTAGGAGACACTGAGGGCAGTGTTTAGGCAGCTGTCCAGGAGGAGGATAGCTGAAGTTAACAGTGAGGGTCTGTTACCTTTTTCCTTTTTCTTTCATTTGTACTTTTGACTGCGTGAGTGCTGGTAGTCCTATTTTCACCTTTTGTTTGTGTAGAGGAACTTTTGTAAGGTAGATCATCGTCTGGGGAGACACGACATCCCTGTACAGGGTTGGGTTTGCCTGGGTGGCATTTTATTCTTTTTGGCCAGACTCACCGGTCCACCTTTCTGTTGTTACTTTAATTTTTTCTTTCCTTTTGGATGTTGAACCAGACAAGGACGCTCCAGTCCTGGTGGGAGAAGCCTGGGAGGACCTTGCCAGCCTGGAGTTGCTTAGTTTTACAAGTAGTTTAATAAACATTTGTTTTAATTCTTTTCTGTGTCCAGTGTCCACTTTGTATGTTTTGGTCCTAACGGGTCATAACACTGGGCTTGAGTTGGGTGCTACAGATCTGGACTGAAAGTGTTGGCTGGTGGTGGAAGGATCTCCATGAGGATCCTCTAACGTGGTCACCACGTGCACTTGGGATGAAGCAGGGCTCGGGGACGGAGGCCTCAGGGGAGTCCATCACAATTCTGGCTCTTGACGGAGGCAGTCGCTTCAGTCCTTTCCTCCCCCGTCCTCCCCCCCCTCCCCCCTGCTGCTGCCTGCAGCTCCTCAGAAAAGCACCTCGAACGCAAATTAAGATGGATTGGAGGTATGGGCATTCGATTCTACGAACAAGATTTCAACAGAAGGCAAGGCACGGAGGGAGCCGGTCCATCCTCACAGAGTGACGAAGAGGATACGCCATGGATTCCTGTTGGATGGTGTTTATCTCGCTCTCTGTGCTATGCTCTGTGGAGGAGGTGAAGAATCTGGATTATATTGGATTATGATGGCAGCGCTTTGCTTTTTGGCGTTTTGTGGAGCACTGGCCTATCGCAAACGAGGGAGACTTCAGCAGGACTTAATGCCTGGAGCACCCGACGTCTGGTCTGCGTGGTGACCTAGAGAAATCAGCTGTTTGTGAGCTTATCCGGAAGGTGAATAGATCACCCACTCGGATTGGGACTCTGGACGCTGTACTGGTCAACATCTGAGGTCAGAGCTTGGATCAGTGGAAAAAAGTCCCAAATTGGATCATTTTTGGAACAGAGTCGCCCTTACAGACTCAAGGCTGCAGAAATTACAATGTGAGCCTGAAGTGAAAATATTTGTCATTCTTATCTGACTCCCTTGGAAACAGCCTTGGAAAAGGCTGGATATCTAATTTCTCCTGAGACGTGTTTTACTGAGGACAAACAGCTGCTCCTCTTGTCTTGTCCGCTACCCCCCCCCCCGAGAACTTTTCTATGAGCGTTATCGGAGGCCGGCTGGTTACATCTCAGACTGTTGCTATCTGGAATGTCTCATGGACAGAAATCTCCCTGCCTCAGTCTCAAAATGCAACATGTAACTGTCTTAAATGTGCTTATGGTATAGTTTTTACTGTCTCATGTGGTGTCTTGGCAGACAAAATGTGATACTTTTTTTAATACCAACGCTGTGACCCTCATGGTACTTTCCTTGTTTTTCACACCTTTGACCTTCATCCCGATACGGATGAGAGAGGCCGCGCTGAAGAACATAATGTGATTTGATGTCTCATGTGGTCTGAATAGGCAGCAGCTTCACACACTCACCCCCCCTTCAGGATGACTGTGCATACATATTCACGCTGTATTGGTGAAAACTTGTGCAATGTTAATAAAAGTACTCTGACTCTGACTCTGACTGACAATGGCAGAGTTTGGTTTGGATGTAAAAAGTAGGGATGCACCGATCCACTTTTTTTTTTTACTTCCGACCCGATACTTAACTCTGGGTATTGGCCGATACGATCCAGTTCCAAGATCATCATCACGTGTGTAACACCATATTCTGTGATACTGTTTTTTACATTGTTTGAGTTAAACCCAATGAAGACACTTTAAGCCTCACAACAGGAAACACCCAATTTTTAATAGCACACAAGAGGCAGGTCTATATCACAGACGTCCATCTCACTCACGGTGCGGCCTGTAACACTAAAATACTGCTAAACATTATGGGAAAGACAACACAGTCCACTCCCCGGAGCTATTGGAAAAGAGTTTTAATTTAAAAAAAATTGTGTAGAGACTTTTTTTTTTTTTTTAGTTTTTATTCATTTTACATACTAATAATAAAAAATAAAAAAGATAATGAAAAAAAAAACATTTCATAAATTTGTGAAAGAATTTAATTAAATCTAATTTAACATTGATCTGGGAAATAAAACAGATTCAAATAACATCAGTACAGTACATTTATAAATTCAATGTATAGTTTAAATCTGTATCCGTTGATATTTATTTTTTAAGCAAGCCTAATCTGCATCCACATGATTTTATCTTTGATCTTAGTCGATATTATTATTGATTTTATTTGATTTTATCATTTGTTTTATTTTAATCTTTGCTTTGTTACACTTTGTAGCACTTTGAGATTTTTATTAATGAAAAGTGCATTATAAATGGAATTCATTATTATTATTATTATTATTAAAGCCAACAAGAATTACAACTCATAGTGCCACAATCAAAAATGAAACTTAAAAACCGTGGGGCAGTCAACCACCCCTGCGCATTAGGTTTAGTTTTAGAGATAATTATGTTTAGTTTTTTTAATAGGTTTAGAGATTCATATTTTTTGCTTTGTTTGTGAAACAAGGTCAGAGGAAGCTGTTTCTGGTTCAGTCGATTGAACCCGTTGTTACACTATATTCTGTGACCTGCAACAGTGCATGCAACACCACCCCCTATGGTCACAATATACTGTAGCGGTTAAGGGGAGTGGACTATGTTGTCTTTCCCATAATGCTTAGCGGTATTTTAGTGTTACAGGCCGCACCATGAGTGAGATGGACATCTGTGATATAGACCTGCCTCTTGTGTGCTTTCAAATTTCGGGTGTTTCCTGTTGTGACGCTCATAGTGTCTTCATTGAGTTTAACTCACACAATGTTAAGACGGTAGTCACAGAATATGGTGTAACACATGTGCTCTCTGTACGTGCACCATGGATCGGAAATATCGGCAGGTTGGATCGGAAAATCCGATATGTAAATTATGCTGGTATCAGATGCCGATACTGGATTGGATCGGCCCCATCCCTAGTAAAAAGTATCAACAAATCAGGATCTGCAGTAATGAGGATGTTGCTCCAGTCTGTCATGGTGAAGGAGTTGTGCTGAATGGCAAAGTTCTGGATTTACTGCTCCGTCCACATCCCAGGTCTCACCTCTGGTCTTAAGGTTTGGATCAGGACTAAGTAAATCAGATCCTGGATGAGCTTCACCTTCAGATGAGGTGAGGAGCTCCATCGTCCAGGAGGAGCTTGGGGTGGAGAAACTGCTCCTGCAAAGGAGTTAGCTAAGGAGGTGACTGAGCAGGTTGCCCCTCTCCCCCTGGAGGTTCTCCAGACACTTGGAGAAGAACGTGGAGCAGGCAAAGACCTTGCTGGAGGGATTACATATCTTCAATGGTCTGGGAACCCTTCAGTGTCCTCCAGGAGGAGCTGAAGAGGAGCAACGGACGGGTGGCAGTGCTTTCAAAACACCTCCTTCAACTTCAGAACTGACGCCTGGTTTCTGTCTCCTCAGGTCATCTCACCGACAAAGACCTGCTGAACTTCCTGTTCCGCTGCAAGAAGAGTCTGCGTCCGAACGGCGTCATCGTCATGAAGGACAACATGGCCCGGCAGGGCTGCAAACTGGACCCCATCGACAGCAGCATCAGCCGCCACCTGGACATCATGAAGACCATCATCGCCAAGGCCGGCCTGGAGGTCCTGGCCGTGGAGAAGCAGGAGGGCTTCCCGGAGATCATCATGCCCGTCTGGATGGTCGCCATGAAGTAGAACCATCAGACCGCTGGTGGCTGAACGCTCGAGTTCTGGTTCTGCGGGTCAGACTCACGTTTTAATCCTGAAGCAGTGCGGACACCCAGCTGAGGTTCTGCTCAGCAGGAAGCAGAACCAACGGGTCGCAGAACCCCAACAGCGTCTGTGTCTCGATGACTCCCGGTGGAACCGTTTTACCATCAGAACCCTAAAACTCAGCAAACGTGAAGCGAGTGGTTCGAATCAGCCGAAGAACGAACAAGTGGTTTTGAGGGGTTTGAACCGTATCTGAACACGTGATCTGGTTTCAGCTCCACTTTCAAACAACGTCAAGAAACGAACATGCTCTCATCATCATCATCATCAACAGCTTTATTTATAAAGCACTTTAACACAGCCACAGCTGAAACAAAGTGCTGAACATCAGATACAAACAAGATAAAAGAAAGCATAAAAACAGAACCACAAAACTATCACACAGTGAAATAAAAACTCAATTTAAAATACAATAAAATGACAAGTTAAACAGGTAAAATCAATAAAAATGAAGTAAAATCAAGTCTCAGTTGGTTGAAGGCCAATGAGTAGAGATGAGTTTTCAAACGGGTTTTAAAATGGACAGTGAGGGAGCCTGTCGAATGTGTAAAGGCAGAGCATTCCATAACTCAGGGCCACTAACAGAGAAGGCCCTGTCTCCTCGAAGCTTCCTCTTACTCTTTGGAATGACCAGGAGCAGCTGGTCAGCAGACCTGAGTGACCGGGATGGAGTGTAATGGTGTAGAAGCTCTGCCAAATAAGGGGGGGCAAGGCTGTTTAAAACCTTAAAAACAAACAAGAGAATTTTAAAATGAACTCTAAAATACACGGGCAGCCAGTGGAGAGAAGCCAGGACAGGTGTGATGTGCTCTCTTTTGCGTGTTCCAGTTAAAAGACGTGCAGCAGCATTTTGCACCAGCTGCAGACGTGCAAGTGAGGACTGGCTGACTCCAAGATAGAGAGAATTACAGTAATCCAGCCGTGATGAAATGAAGGCATGGATTACTGTTTCGAACTGTTGCCGTGAAAGAATAGGTTTCACCTTTGCCAATTTTCTCAAATGATAAAAACCAGATTTTACTGTGGCCCTTATTTGACTCTCGAGCTTAAAATCACTGTCCATCTTAAAACCAAGGTTTGTAACTGTAGATTTTACATACATTGTCAGGGGGTCTAAATCAACTGGAGGGCTCGAACAAGCTCCACTAGGTCCAAAAACAAGTACCTCAGTCTTTTTCATTAAAATGCAGGAAGTTTAGGGCCATCCAAGCTTTAAGATCCTCGAGACACGATAAAAGAGGTTTAATGGACCAGGCATCAACTCGCCTCAAAGGCACATAGATCTGGCAATCATCAGCGTAGCAGTGAAAGGAGATGCCATGTTTTCTAAAAATCGATCCTAGAGGAAGCAGATATAAAGAAAAAAGCAAAGGCCCTAAAATTGATCCCTGAGGTACGCCACATGACAAAGGAGAAGAAAGGATTCAAACCCAGAATTTTTACAGAAAATGTTCTGTCAGCCAGATAGGAGTCCAACCACTCCAGAGCAGTCCCACCGACGCCTACTTGGTGCTGTAGACGTGACAATAACATGCTGTGGTCCACTGTGTCAAACGCAGCAGTTAAATCCAATAACACAAGGATCACATGATCAACCGAGTCACCTGCCAGGAGGATGTCGTTAAAAACTCTCAGCAGAGCTGACTCTGTGCTATGGAGAGTTTTAAATCCAGACTGGAACACATCCATGATGTCATGTTCATCCAGGAAGGATTTTAACTGAGCATAAACAATTTTCTCCAAGATTTTTGACAGGAGGGGAAGTTTAGAGATGGGCCTAAAAAAAACCCAGACACAGTGGGATCAAGACCGGGTTTTAATAACCGGCGCTGCTCTGAACGAAACGAAGCAGAACGAACCCCAAAGATTCTCCTTCAATAAAACCTAAAAGACGTGTTGCCGAAACGAGCATCAACCAAGGGAGACGCCTAAAGAAGAACAAAGCTTCGGCTCCTTTGAGTTCACACTTTGAGGGTTTCAAACAGGAAGTGCTTTGATCTTTTCATCCATCAGAAACAAACCCCCCGACTTGTGACGTGGTTTTTGATAAACAGTCACCAACGACAGCCTGAACACGAACACAACACTAAACAGAACCGACAGGACGGCCCGTCTGAACACAGAACCTGAAAAAGTCCAACCAACTAGATTACCCAGCATGCCTTGTGTCTCATCCAGTTTCTTGTATTCAAGTACAACATGTAATTTCAATAATCCATCTTTACTCACGTCTTCCTGTTCGGGTCATTGAGGTCACTGGTGCCCATGTCCAGCTGTCACTGAGGCGGGGGACGTCCTGGACAGGTGTCCAGTCCATCACAGAGACACATAGAGACAAACGAGACAAACAACCATTCTCTCTCTCACACGAGATAATTTAGAGTTACCGTCAGTCTAACATGCATGTTTTTGGTCTGTGGGATGAAACCGGAGTACCCGGAGAAAAGCCACGCAGCACGGAGAGAACATGCAGACTACACACAGAAAGACCTGGGATTTGATCTGGCGACCTTCTCTCTGAGAGGCGGCCGCTCTACCAGCTGCACCACCGTGCCGCCCTAATTTCAACAATTCACGCTGAAATTTAACAGACGAGAACTTTCAGGTTCTGTCAAATCGATTTAATCACGAAATGAAACCAAAACACAACTTCCGTGTTGAAAATCATCAACATAAACATAAATATGATTTTTAACCGTCGTCTTTTAGAGCAGCTACAATCTCTGTGTGGATTTTTAAATTTACAGGTTGCAATTGAATGCATCACAAATCTTACATTTACAGGTTGCAATTGAATGCATCACAAATGTTACATTTACAGGTTGCAATTGAATGCATCACAAATCTTAAATTTACAGGTTGCAATTGCAAATCTTAAATTTACAGGTTGCAATTGAATGCATCACAAATCTTAAATTTACAGGTTGCAATTGAATGCATCACAAATCTTAAATTTACAGGTTGCAATTGAATGCATCACAAATCTTAAATTTACAGGTTGCAATTGAATGCATCACAAATCTTAAATTTACAGGTTGCAATTGAATGCATCACAAATCTTAAATTTACTGGTTGCAATTGAATGCATCACAAATCTTAAATGTACAGGTTGCAATTGAATGCATCACAAATCTTAAATTTACAGGTTGCAATTGAATGCATCACAAATCTTAAATTTACAGGTTGCAATTGAATGCATCACAAATCTTAAATTTACAGGTTGCAATTGAATGCATCACAAATCTTAAATTTACAGGTTGCAATTGAATGCATCACAAATCTTAAATTTACAGGTTGCAATTGAATGCATCACAAATCTTAAATTTACAGGTTGCAATTGAATGCATCACAAATTAAATTTACAGGTTGCAATTGAATGCATCACAAATCTAAATTTACAGGTTGCAATTGAATGCATCACAAATCTTCACGTGGTAAAAAAAAAAAAAGGACCTGCGAGGCCTTCCCGAAGGCTCAGAGCCCCGTGTTTTGGCCCCGCCCACTCTACATCATCACTGCGATTGTCAGATTTTAAACGAACTGGACCTGCAGAGGACACAAACAATAAAGCTGGAAATAATGACAACACGAACCGTTTATTATCCTCGGTTTGTATTAAATTATGACTGATTTTATCCTTTATGGTGGAAATCAGCCACACAATGAATCATTTTTAAACATAATTTAATGTCTGCAGATCATTTAGGAACCCAGATGTGGTGTTCTGCGGCCCAGATGCGGTGTTCTGCGGCCCACATTAGGTCCCGACCCCGGATTTTGGAAACCACTGGAATAATTTAGTCTCTTCAAATCTTAAATCCTTCCCCACATCTCTCTATAGTTGGTTTTCCAGAAGACTGCATTGTTTAGCTGATTGATGAGTCGCATCATGTGATCTGATCCAAAGGAAAACACCGCCCTCATCATGATGCTGCCACCACCGTGCTTTACTGTGATGATGCTGAGAGATGTCCAAACGTTCAGTTTTAGTTTCTTCCACACGTTTGAGGGATAAATTCCAAACAGCCTGTTTTGTTTTTCATGCCGCTCCTCCATGAAGCTCGGGGCAGGTCCTCCCCCACCTCCTCCAGACTTACCTGTGACCTCCTGCAGCTCCTCTGATTGAAGCGAAGTGACTGTTGATACGTGTCCAGATGTCTTTTCCTCATCCAGATGTCTTTTCCTCCTATAATACTGAATGTAAAGGAGCTCCCAGAATTATTATTATCATCCCAGAGCCCCGGGCATCCCATACCCGGGGCTCTGGGATAATGAAACACCTGCAAACGTTGGATAGTTTCCATCGTATAATTGATCAAATCTAACAGAAGAAGTGGTTTTAGTGGCCACAGCTGTTTGACTCCAAACAGCCGAGCGTCAAATAATGACAGACTTCAACAGTCTCAATATTTATCATTCAGTCTATTCGGTTTCTTCTGTATGATTTTCAGCATCGTTCTCGTCCCACAGTTTTCATCTGTTTCAACAAATCATGAATCAAAATGTTCGGCTCTTTCAGGACAATCCTGCTGTGACTTCTGGTATAGGTGCAACTTTAGCTGTTTTAAATATTTAGCCTTTTTCTGCCATTTTTATCTCATAGAAAATGAATTGAGCTCATTTTACATTCTTCACATCTTTAGATGTGTTTACAGCCTTTTACTGCTCCTTTCACATTTTGTTCTGCTTCAGCTTCGGCTGCAAATTTAAACTTTTTTCAGCTACTTTCAAATTGTTTTTTCAGCTGTTTCATGCTCCTATCGTATTCTAAAACGTTTTTGTGCTTCTAAATTATTTCTATTAATTTCAGCTTGTTGTGCTCCTTTAAGCTAATGCAGGTTTCAGCTTTTTCTGCAGTTTCAGCTACAATTTAACAGTTTTCTGCTAATTTAAGCTTTCTCAGCTAATTCCACATTTTTTTGCTCTCATTTCAATATTTTTCAGCCTAATTTAACAAAAATGAGTTCTCTCCATTTCCTTCTGGTACGGTAACTTCAGCTTCTTTCTGCTTTTAGCTACTTTTCAACTGTTTTATCTGATTTCAGCTTTTTCAGATCATTTCCACTTTTTGTGCTCATTTCTGCTTCTTTCAGCAAACGTGACTTTTTAGAATTTTTTTAGCTAATTTCACCTGTTTTCAGACAAATTATTTTTTTGTGGAAGTTTCTGCTACATTCAGCCTAATTCAGCCTGTTAATTTCAGCTTGTTATGCTCCTTTTAGCCCATTTTTTAGGTAGTTTCAGCGTTTTTTTCTATACTGACTAGTATTTAGCTGTTTTATAAAAATGTTATCATTTTCAGCTAATTCCACATTTTTTAGCTAATTCAGCTCTTTCCAACTCCATCAGTCTTTTTGGCTACATTTTAGCTTCTTTTGTTGTTGTTGTTGCTGCTAATTTGAGCTTTTTTTAGCTGATAACCTATAATTGTTGTGCTCATTTCTGCTTATTTAAACCTAATTCAGTAAATTTGTGTTCTTTCTTTTTTCTTAATTTAAGCTTGTTCTTCCATTTCAGCTACATTTCAGCATGTTTTTAGCTAATTTCAGCTGTTTTTCAGCAAGTTCTTCAG
>JBBPBX010003667.1:69490-81160 GCA_038048925.1 Garcialebias charrua
ATGGAACATTAACAGTTTTCTTTTTTTACTGAATATCATAAACTGGGTTTTATCTAAATTCAACGATAATTTATTTAGTTTAAACCAATTTTGAATTTTAACAAATTCTGTCGTCATCAACTCAAACAACTGTTCAATATCTTTACCAAAACAAAAGAATGTGGTATCATCAGCAAACAATATACACCTAAGGAGTCCTGACACTTTTACCAAGTCAGTTTACAGTTGTTGGTAAGCGCCTGAAGACACATTGTAAAATAGATTTGGATTGTAGTTATTCATGTTGATAAATCCAAATAATGTAATTTACAAGTGACTTCTGGCAACTGACAGTCTTCTGTAATTAAGTATCCCCAAATCTTTATTTAACTCAGCTGTTTTCTCTGAGAGCTGATCATCACCTGGGTATTTATCCCTCTTGCTGCCCTCGGTTTCATACGATCTCTGTTTTTTAACCTGAGGCATCATGATTTAAAAGTTTTAAAACTTGGGCCTCATGACGTTTGACCTAAGAGCAGCAGGAGGGTTACATCTGAGCTCTAACATTATGGTACATACACTCCTCTGCAAGAAAGGTACTAATAATACTTACCTGTGTCCATAAACAGATCTTATTGCTTTCCTCCTGGTGTCTCCTCTGTGGACATAGTCCCATCAACTATGCAGTCTTATCTTCAGACGTCACCGTTCTGAATAGATCCCTCCCAAAGACAGTCTCAGTTCCTGGAACTCCCTCCTGCAACTTACGGAAGAATTTGTTGGGCCTTTAATCTCTACCTGCTTGCTTCGCACTCCACACTCATGTAAGTTCCATCCCTAACCTGTCCTGGAACCCTGTGGTGTTTACATATTATGACAAAAACAGGGTCTTCACAAATAGTTTTGCTATAAAACTACCGATATGTACATAACTAAAATGCAACTTCCCTACCACCTAAATATCAGAATAGGCTTTATTGTCATTGCACCGAAGCACAACGAAATTACATTTCAGTACAGCCCGTCCAAGTAAAACGCAAACAAACAGACATGGGTAGACGGAGGTGTCTGAGGCTGCGGCCTTGTGGGAGGTGCTACCCTTTTTGTTTAGATCAGTGTTTTTCAACCTTTTTTGAGCCAAGGCACAGTGTTGTCATTGAAAAAATCACGAGGCACACCACCAACGAAAATTGTAAACAAAGATACTCTGTATACACCTATATTAAATATATAGTCATTCTTATCAAAGTGTCTTGAATAGGAATGAAATAAACAGCTTCTCACCGCATACCAAGCACAAAGGAGTCGGTGTCGTTGCGTCCCCGGTAAAAGTAAATCCAAACAAAATGTAACTCTCACTGTACTGTCTCAATGATTAATGATAATATGTTTCATTATTGTTTTGGTTTGGTATTGATATATACATGCTATAAGCTGGTGATCTTTTATCAGAGTGAGTCCATTTCTGTTCATGTGTCTGTGTCATTTGCTGACATGCCTACTGAATTGATTGACAGGTCAGGTGGGAAAAAAAAGGCGAGAGCCGGCAGTTTCTGCCGCAGCGGTGTTCTGTGTTTATATGTTAATAAAAAGTTATAAAAAATAAACTAAAAACAGGGAGCACTGGTCCTGCAACCCACACATCAGACAGGAAATCTGCTGAACCTCGCGCAGCCACGTTGGACCCGAGTTTAATTCGCTCGTGACAAATTCATTCATTTCCTCATCATTTCAGTCATGGAGTCAGTGGAGGAGGAAGCAATCACTTGACTTTTGGTTAAAAAAAAAAGTAAAGAAAAGGCCAGATCAGGGATGAAGAAGGGGAATTTAATATATTTGTGTCGCATACAAAACTGTCCGGCGCCAGGCAGTTTATTGTGCGACAACGCGCTTGCGTTCGCGGCCGTAAAAATTGAGCTTTGCACGTACATGCCCTGCAGGGATACGCGTGTGCCTCTGCGTACGAATGGCGTAGAGTGGCGTACGACCGAACGCAGATAATTAATTTGTTTTCAAAATATCTTTTTAGACCAGTTAAGTGAAATTGGATAATTTCCACGGCACACCTGACGATCACTTGCGGCGCACTAGTGTGCCGCGGAACATTGGTTGAAAAACTGGTTTAGATATTGTTGTGAAATAAAAATATATTTGTCTTCGTGTTTTACATTTATTTTGAAGGGGTTTTTCATACAGTGCTCAAATGATCAGTTTCTTTTGTAGAGTGATAAAGATTACTAAAGGACACAGGCAGATCTGTTCTGGTGAGACTTGGGGATGATAATATAGCTGGTGCCTCTTTGTCCTGTCAGTTTTACGACTTTGTAATATATGACTGGGAGAATTCCACTAAAAGCCACTCTTTGGCTTTGCATGTTTGTTCAGTTAGAAAGTAACAAGAACAGCTCTAAATATGTGTGTAGGGTATGATCTTTAATGTAATTTAATGTCCAGTTATACTAATTGGTCATTTAGTGGTCTACGAAAGTGTGTGTGTCTATAAGTACATTTATTTTAGTCATCGATGTGTCTCGATGCCCATCCCCCAGGGGCTTGGGGAGACCACCCGAGCAAGCTGGGGGAAGGCAGTGGTATTTCCTGTATTCTGGCAATAAAGAGGGGACAACAGTCTCTGAAACAAAACCCCCACAGAAGGGTATAAAAAGGTTCGAGCCGCCAACAGCAGGGCAGAAGTAAGCCCACGGTCGGATCAGGTTGTATGTTCTCCCTGTCCCCCCTCCTCTCTCCCTGTCTCTCTCTCTCCTCCTCCCTTCTTTCCTCTCTCTCTCTCTCTCTCTTTTTCTCTCACTGTCCACGTTTAAAAGAAAAATGTAATGGATGTTAGGAATGAAACAAATGTATTCTGTGACTCTTTTTTAAACTTATGATTAATTAAACTGGTCTTTTGGAACTTTAAATTATGAGTGTTTGTCGTATTTTCAGCGTATTTTTCCTTTCTGATCCGAAGTGAACCAAATAACGAATTCTGGGGCGGATAAGTTTCATACGTCAACAATTGGAGGTTCCTACCGAGATGGTTGCACGCGCGGACAGGAAAGGATGAGCCGGAGTCCAGAGCACTGATCAGTGACCGGTCACCTCTAAAAAAAGGTAAGCAGATTCCTGTTTAAACGAAATCTGTGATTGGACATTTATAGGCAAATCTTAACTCAGTGTGTTTGGACTCCAGGGTTAATACGTGTAAAAAGAAAAAGAACGTTACAATTAAAAGTAGAATTGTAAGTTTCCAGCCAAGACTCCAGATCCCAGAGTAAAAACACGCAATGGTCGAGCCATCCAAATGCCGACGGGCGTTTGGAACAGAGGGGTCGGGGTTTTAGAATAAATAAATAATTTATTCGCCGCTGACCCTGTAACTCTGAGACCGAGTTCACTGTTAATCTCGTTAGGTTTTGTGGCTAACTATAAAAACAGTGTCAATTAAATCCACTTATAATTTGACTTATGATAAGTGGAGGCGGGATCTGGTGAGGTGATGTATTTGTATATTACCATGCGTAAATACGTTATAATACATTAGGAATGAAGGTATTGAAAATTAAACCCACAAACAAATAAAATAAATAAAGTGTGGGACTGAGTGAAAAAAAAAGAAAAAATTGAGGAAAACGCGCTGACTTTCGCTGATAAAATAATCTGATAGGAGTTCCTGGACCAGTTAAAAATAGAATAAAATTAGTCGCAGAATACTAAATCTTTTTTTATGTTCTAAAATAATGGTTTCCTGCCATGTGAGGAGTCAATGCCTGCCTCACCTGCGTGACTTGTCTCTGCTCTCCAAACTGCGCGTGGCTTTCTCTCTCTGCAGCGCTGTGCTGCTCTGGACCAGTGGCGGAGTTAGACTTTTATTGCTGGGGGGGCCGAGAGGGGGCCAAAGCTATAAGTGGTCCACTTACTACGGCACAGTGGGAAAAATGGTTTTATCCCAATTTTTTTGGGGGGGGGATTTGTAGACGCTATGAAATTTTGAAACAACATATTTTTTCCTTTATAATGATACAGGCTCTCAGTTTAAATTTTTGATCTGTGATCTAAATATTTTTAAGTTTAGAAACCAAGTGGTTTTCTAAACAGCTTTAGTGTTTGACTTTGTCCACACTCATAAAATACACAATGAAGTACCCAAAAAAAATATATATATATAATAATAAAAAAAAAAAATATATATATATATATATATATACCGGTAAACTTAAATGGTACATATCGCCCCTTGCTGCTTTGAGCATGTAACAGTCACAAGACCACATTGAAATAAGAAATATAAAATATGATAAAAATACATTTCTGTGTTTATTTTATTTCTATCCAAGACACTATGATGAGAATGACTATATATTTAATATAGGCGGATACAGAGTACAGTATCTGTTTACAATTCTGGTTGGTGGTGTGCCTCGTGATTTTTTCAGTGAAAACACTGTGCCTTGGCTCCAAAAAGGTTGAAAAACACTGGTCTAATGAAAATAAACAGTTTAAGTTAATTAGAATGAAAAAAATAGCTAAACAAGAGCATGGTTTTGCTAAATTAGGCTGAAAAGTTGGATTAAAAGTGTAGAATTAGCTGAAAAAGCTTAAACAGGCTATATACAGAAATTATTAAGTAAAATACCTTGATATCATAATATTTTTTTTGCCTCAATAAAACCACGGTCCTACTTGTTATTTATTTAATTGTTCCCATATATATCTTTAAAAATAGGAGTTGAAACTGCATATTTCTTGGTGCATTTGTGTGTACAACTGGACCAGTGCTCTGTTTTTATTTTTTATTTATTTTATAGACGTTTTAATAAGATATAACACCCTGCGGACTGTTGCTCGCTGCTCTCAGAGCCTCTCAGCTTCTGCGCAGAGAGGAGCAAAAGCCGCGCGGCTTCTCTCGTCTTCTCCCTGGCTCCCCGTTCTGCGGTGACCCCTGGAGTTCTGGTCGTTGACTCAGGGCTCGGTTCTGTCCAGAGAGCATGGGGCACACGCGCTCAGAGCTCTGCTGTGCGGCTACCTTCTGAACTCCCGACCCACGGGGAGAGAAAAAGAGAGGGGCAGATATTCCCGGAGCTTTTGCTAAAAATCTGCTATAAATCATGAAATCATGAAATAACACATTTAGTGTTATTTCTCTACCATATAAATAAACGCTCCTGTATTATTTTTAAATAAACAAATAAATAATGGCGAGGCAATTTGAAAACATGGTGAGTCCAAAAATGGAAGGAGGAAAATAATGATTACTGTATTTTTAGCCTGTATGACATATTTATGGATTGCTTTTTCTTCTTAAATATGAAACAAACATTGAGGCGCTGAAGTTAGAACAGTTTTATTTAGATACAGCAGTTAATAGAGTAATAAACGAATTCTCCACCTCTTCAGGAGTTGGGGCTGGGTTCCTGAAACACAAAAATAAACGTTACATTAAAACGGGTTACACTTCTCCATTTTAACAGGACGAGATCATTTTCTACAGCGTGAATGTGGGTGAAATGAAAGAATAGAACTTCAGCTCTGAACGAGGGTCTGGTTTTAACCAGGCTAGAAGGCCTCAGGATTGTACGGTTTTTTGAATAAACAAATAAAATATTTGCGGACAGTTCGAGACAAATTAATTAGGGCCGAATGAACCGTCACAGCTGGAAGGATTGATCAAAAAAGATTATGACATTCTATCTCAATAATTTTAGGTTATAACACTTAGATAAACGGAAAAGTAAGAAAATTGCAGTGGACCTCCCGTTAGCATAGCATATGCCTAACAGCGGACATTTTATAACTTTGTAACGGTAGACAGCTCACATCGGATTCGCTAACAAAGCGTACAGTGGCGCGTCGTGTAGATAAACAATATCGACTTTAAATAATCCAAATTTAGTTTTTGTAGACGAACTTAGCAGCTAACAGCAAAGCTAACGAGCCATAGGTCCGACGTGGTTTACGAGATGTAGTCTTATAATTTGTGTATAGGCTGTGAGGATGTAGAACCGAACGCATCATACTTGTATTTCCCAATATAAGAAGCAGAGAAAGTGGATTACCAATTTGGAAGACGTACTTTTGTGAATAGATCCAGTGAATGTCCACGTCGTCTTGTGAGCGTCGACCCGAAGAGCAGGGTTGCCAGATCGCTAGACAAAAGAAGCGATCAGCTCCTTCAAAACAAGCACAACTAAGCGACTCAATGTCCACGAGAAGCGAAAATAAAAACCCGCCACAAGCGGCTGATCAAATTTGAAAGCGGCTCCAGGGAAAACAAGCCCAATGCCGCTGGAAATAAGCGGATTTGGCAACTATGGGGACGCAAAAGACACAGTTGTTTCGTGTATAGCCTGAGCAGGGTTGCCAGGTGAGAAATGTAGGATTATCGTACACCCATCATAAACAAAATAAGTATGCTCGATAGTCACTCTATTGTTGAATACTGTAGCGTTTAACAGGCACTCACAGCTTTGTGGCGTCAGTACTGGGGGGAACCATAGACATTAATACGCATTATTGTCTGGTGGTAATTAATGACCTCTACAGAAAGTCTTCTGTCACATTTAGAAAAGCAGGATTAGCTGGAATTCCAAGACGCCTTCAGGGTTCACAAAAAAACTCCGACAGACAGTTGCGACAGGCTGATGAAAACCGATCACAACTACACGTTTACAGAATGGCGAAATTATTGTATTTTTGGCCTTTGTCGGGATTATTGATCGTACAGAGGGCAAAATTATCGTACAGCTGGCAACATTGAGCCTGAGTATAATGGAGACCCCTGATGGACGAAAAAAGGTACTGCAGACAGGAGCATAATAATTTCTAGAAAAAACCAAAAACAGGTCGGAGTCACTTTATTTTTTAATTTAGTCATCCAGTTGGGTTATTCGTTCTGAAACATTTAATAAAAGTAAAGGGATGCAGGTACAGAGTTTAATAACTGTTTGGAGTCAGATGAATAAAAGAAGAGGACAGATTGGGGTTTGAAGAATAAATAATAATAATAATAATAGTAATGAATTCAATTTATAACGCACTTTTCATTAATGGAAATCTCAAAGTGCTAAGGAGGGAGTAGCCCTCACAGACAGGTCTTAAATGAATACATATTTATAGATGTGGAAAATGGATTTAAAATTCATTCATTTCTAAATTTTGATGCACTTTTAACATGCAGGAAAGGGTTTTAACAGAACTGTTTTTTTGTATGTCCGGAAGCCCAGATTTAGCTTTTTTGGATTTCTCTACCTGGATTATTGAGCATGCATCAGGGTATTTAACAAAACAGTTTGTTGAATAAATGTTTTAAAACGTGCAATCACTGATCAGTTCTTTAATATGTAATGCACTTAAATGTTAAACTGAGTAAAAATGTAAAAGGACAATTAATTTAATGTTAATATTTTTATAATTTCTTTATTCTTTGCACTAATACAAAGACAAAAGTGGACTTTTGGAATGAGTATTCTGGTCTGACCCCCTTGAGATCAGATTAAGCTGTATGCGGCCCCCAGATCAAAATGAGTTTGACACCCCTGGACTAATAGTTATATACCTGGAACAACAGGCCAAAATGAAAGAGCCCATATTTTTACTTTGAATAAATGAGCCACTGAGCTTAATAATTTCAAATTGACAATTTAGGAGGGCATGAAAATATACACGATACATAAATAAATCCAACAAGAAGGCAGATCTTAGAAGGCTCAAGGAATTGGCTAATTATCATAGACTGTATACTAGCAAGGGGGTCTTAGGAAATAGTAAATTATATTTTCTGAAATAAAAGTAGGCTACAGTATTTTTTGATTTCAGGGTTAAATTGATTATTTCACTTTTAGGTAAACTAATGTTTTGGATCTGTTGTGCAGATCAGATTAAAAGATGCCTCCGTCGAAGGTTCCATAATAAAGATTGTTAACAGAAAATTAATTTGATCCTGGTCTGTTAATGATTTTTTAATTTTTTAATTTTTTAAATAGCCTCATTGAACAATGTTGATGGAACAAGAGTGAGTCTTATGAATCCCACCTCATCTATACAGAACACATAATGGTAAATATGCATTAAGATAGGCCTCTGTCAAAACACATGCAGCATCTGACTTTTGAATCTCAGCTACTGTGGTTATTGATCAGATCGGATCAGATTTAATATGAAGGTGTGTCCAGAAACTGACTCACTGTGACTTCACTGGGAAGAACAAACTCATATGCAACCTTGCTCAAGAACTTTTGAGGGGCATACGCAAGGAACGACTGAAAACAACAAAGGCACCGAAAGAACAAAAGACTGTCCACAAAAACTTTCAGCCGAGCAGAGGCAAAGACTTTCTCAAAGAACTGTCAAAACATGGTCATCAGACACAAATGGCCAGGATATACGGTCCGGATTTGGGGGGTCCGGACGAGAATCAGAACCCAGTGAACGTCTCACTGGGGGCTGGAACAAGAGAAAGCTGAACACGTTCTCCAAACAGACAAGAGAACAAATGGTCCTGAAGTCACTCACACCAGCAAAGGCCGCACCCATATTGATCTGTGAGGATCTGTCGTTGATCTTAGCAGCCGGGATCAAAACTACAGTTGCTATGATAAATTTTTAGTGAAACACATAGGCACATTTGGGCCTGCCAGCGCAGGCTTCATGATTTTTAGTTATACTGTGCTCAGGTGGATCTGACGACTTGCTTCTTCTGGTTCCTGTAACTCTGTGGTGAAGCTGAAGGGGAGCAAGGGAAATGATCCCAGCTCCTGACCCCAAAACGAGTCAACTTTTATATTTTTGTTTTTGCAGCTGTCCTTGGCGGAGTGCATGTTGGGAATCTGATGTGTCACAAGGGGTACATTTTGGTAAATGATTATAATTTTAAAGAAAATGAGATGATATCGTAGATTATAGTTAGCTATATGGTTGTGAAAACCAAATTAGAGGTGGCAATAGGCTGAGGTTTAGGAAACATCTGACATTAGTGCTAAGGTTAAAGGATGGTAAATTTAGACACAATTTCCAATTTATTAACCACATAACTTTGGCATAATTGAAACAAGGTAGAGTTTTGTTTCAAAAGGGGGTTAAGGGGCTGACAGATGTTTCTAAAAATAGAGAGGTTGAAATTGGTCCCTAGAAATAACTAGATTGTAAATGTTTCCTAGAAACAACTAGGCCGGAAAATGTTCCTAGAAATAACTAATTAAGGATAACCGATAAATTTGCGTTATAAACAAAGTTCACTTGCGTTGATATTGAGGCGGCATCGGTCTTGAACGTTTTTTAATCATGTCATGGAGGAAGGAGTATTGATGCAAGCATATTTCAAATGAGCAATTAACAACACTGTTTTTTTTTGCCTGCAGGCTCGAACCACTCAAACCTGAAGTGGACCTGATCAGAGGATGTTTAGAGATATGATGGTTCTGTAGAATTATAGCAATTGACTTGACTAGACGACATGTGACTTATTGACTCAGGGAAAATGTGTATAGAACCACAGGTGTACAATGTTTTGTGAATTATGCTCTGCCGCCGCTTGCTATGTTATTTTTTAATTATGCTCTGCCGCCGCTTGTGATGTTATTGTTATGTGTGTAATTTCTGCTATAAGCTGAGTGAAAAGGTACAGTATTTTTTGTAAGTATGAACCGCCTTAAAACTACTCATAATTAACCCTAATGAAGATTAAGCCTCTTCCAAACCAACTAACATGCATGATTCATTCTTTGTACTACTGATTTATAATTGATTGGGTGTTGTTTGCTGTGGCACATTCTGTTTGTGATAGGTGGTTCCTGGAAATGCTCCAGCTGAGGGAGTTTTCTCAACGGAGTCCCGGGGAGGCAAGACCAGAACAGCCCTGGTCAGGAAGGACCCGTGGGGGGTCGCTGAACGCACACCCCAGGCAGTGCGTGTCAATGCCAGGGGATCCACACGGTTCAGTGTGCTCCAACCCGTGAACCAGGAAGGAGCTAAAGGATTGGGCTGGACAACAAGAGGAGCTCGCATTCGAACTCTCATGCCTTGATAGACCCAAAGTAGTTGAATAAAGTTGCGTGCAATGCCGGGGGTCTGCCCTGAGCAACGCCAGGGGAATGCCCCTGAGGAGACAACTGCCTGATGCGGAGGAGGAACTTGGGAACTTAAGGTTCATAATTCTGCAATATCCTAAGCACTTACTATTATTATTGTTCATAGTTTGCATATATTTCCTTATATTCTACAATTTGCATATTAACAAATTGAGTCAAAATGTGGTGGCCAGACAAGAGGGCATAACTTGGAGGATTTTGAAAAAACTGATTGAATATTGTGTATATATGCATTAAACTACATTGTGTGTTGTGTGATTTTATTTCTTTTGGGATGGACCTCAGCAGAATGAGGTCCAAAGGGGGATTGTTGTGAAATAAAAATATATTTGTCTTCGTGTTTTACATTTATTTTGAAGGGGTTTTTCATACAGTGCTCAAATGATCAGTTTCTTTTGTAGAGTGATAAAGATTACTAAAGGACACAGGCAGATCTGTTCTGGTGAGACTTGGGGATGATAATATAGCTGGTGCCTCTTTGTCCTGTCAGTTTTACGACTTTGTAATATATGACTGGGAGAATTCCACTAAAAGCCACTCTTTGGCTTTGCATGTTTGTTCAGTTAGAAAGTAACAAGAACAGCTCTAAATATGTGTGTAGGGTATGATCTTTAATGTAATTTAATGTCCAGTTATACTAATTGGTCATTTAGTGGTCTACGAAAGTGTGTGTGTCTATAAGTACATTTATTTTAGTCATCGATGTGTCTCGATGCCCATCCCCCAGGGGCTTGGGGAGACCACCCGAGCAAGCTGGGGGAAGGCAGTGGTATTTCCTGTATTCTGGCAATAAAGAGGGGACAACAGTCTCTGAAACAAAACCCCCACAGAAGGGTATAAAAAGGTTCGAGCCGCCAACAGCAGGGCAGAAGTAAGCCCACGGTCGGATCAGGTTGTATGTTCTCCCTGTCCCCCCTCCTCTCTCCCTGTCTCTCTCTCTCCTCCTCCCTTCTTTCCTCTCTCTCTCTCTCTCTCTCTCTTTTTCTCTCACTGTCCACGTTTAAAAGAAAAATGTAATGGATGTTAGGAATGAAACAAATGTATTCTGTGACTCTTTTTTAAACTTATGATTAATTAAACTGGTCTTTTGGAACTTTAAATTATGAGTGTTTGTCGTATTTTCAGCGTATTTTTCCTTTCTGATCCGAAGTGAACCAAATAACGAATTCTGGGGCGGATAAGTTCATACGTCAACAATAAGGAAAAGAGAAACACAAGGGAAGAGGTGTAAAAAATCATCTCACACTGTGTCCTAGACAGGACACAGTGCTTTCACACTGTGTCCTAGACAGGACACAGTGTGAAAGTTGAAAAAAAAAAAACTCAGCACAGAAATGACAACATATTGATGACATTATGATGCATATACACGAGGAAGGCCAACAAAGGTGGTAAGTTTGTCCCTGGACACTGCCAGATAGACCCCATAGTCCTGATAAGGGATGGTGCTGCTCTAACACAGGTCCACAGATATCCTTGGGAAGGGAGAAGGTAGGGGAGGAGGCAGAGCTTCTTGTTCACATAACATCCAGGAGAGTTTGTGACAGTTGGCCAATTCAAAGCCAACACAGGGGAACCAGATTCAGAAAACAACTGTTATTTTGGGTCA
>JBBPBX010003668.1:0-52943 GCA_038048925.1 Garcialebias charrua
AACACAGACAAGACTGAGATTTTAGTTTTTGGACCTGAGCTTCTTAGGAATAAAATTTTCAGTCGTTCGCCCTCCTTAGATGTCATTAATCTGGCCTCCAGCTCTAATGTTAAAAATCTTGGTGTTATTTTTGATCAGGACATGTTTTTTATCCCCCACATTAAAAATGTTTCTAGAACCACCTCCTTCCACCTGTGTAATATTGTAAAAATTAGAAACATCTTATCTAAAAATGATGCAGAAAAACTGGTTCATGCATTTGTCATGTCTAGACTGGACTATTGCAATGGTTTATCTGGGTGTCCAAATACTTTAAAAAGTCTTCAGTTAATCTAAATACAGTACTGCTGCCAGAGTCTTAACTGGAGTTGGTAGGAGAGATCATATCTCCAGTATTAGCTTCTTTCCATTGGCTCGCTGTCAAATCCAGAATTTAATTCAAAATCTTTATTTTTTCATAATAGGATAGAAAGAAAGGAAAGACGGAAAGTAAGACTACAAAATATAAGAAATATACACAAATAGAGCACAAGGCAAAACACCCGACCACTGTCTGTAGACCTGCAAAGAACATGACAAAACACAACAATAAAATACATATAAAGAACTTAGAATATTCATGACTTTGCAGTAAATTTCTATAAATATATATACCCATACCTACTCATATACAAAGACATGCATATACAGTGCATTCAAATACACATCTACATATCTACATATGATGCCTGCATGTGCATCCCTGCATGTGGTTGAGAGCATGCATAAGTGTATAAGACTTAACAGAACATTTAATAGTGACCGTGAAGCAGCAGAGACCCCACCCCCAAGACCCGAGGCAGACAAAGGGGGGACCAGAGCCCAAGACTCCAAGAGGGACCCCGAGCGCGGCGCCCCCCAGGGCCACGCACAGGACAAACCACTCACCCACCCCCCAGATTGGACCATAGGGGAGAACCGGAAGAACCCCACCAGCGACCACACGCAGTGACACCCCGGGGCCAATAGCGTCAAACTCATAGGCCCCCGCTGGAACCCGCTGCACCGAGGCAGATCCAGGCCTGGGCACAGAGGCCCGGGCCTTGAGGACCCCCCCCCAGGCCAGGGCCCAACAGGACCAGAGGACCTGAGCCCCACCAGGCAGTCACCAGGCCGAGCCGACACACGCCCAAGCGCCCAGCCCCAGACACCGAGGGCCCCAAGCACGCCGGCAGGCAAGGGCACACCCCACACTAGGGGGCAGCGTGGCAGGGGCGCGACGCAAGCACCCCCAGCTGTATCCAAGAGGGGGCCGTCTAAGTCCCAGCCTGACAATAACCCAGTCATACACAGACACAATCACACAACCTCACCCTCATCCTCCACTCACTCACTCAAAGACATACAATAACGACACATTCCATTCACGGTCCCGATACGCACTCTATACACCCCAGGTCCAAGACATGTACCTGCTGCCCCCTACATGGGGCAGCCCATGCCCAAACCCAGGAGGTAGACCCATTCATTCTGGGGCGGAGAGGAGCAGACATCCAAGACCCAGCCCAAGCCACACCCAGCCGACAGGACACCCCCCGCCACGGGTCTTATTACTAACCTACAAAGCCCTCAACAACCTAGGTCCATCTTATATTACAGATATTATTGTTCCATATTTTCCTAACAGAGCACTTCACTCTCAGACTGCAGGTTTACTCGAGGTTCCTAGAGTTTCCAAAAGCAGAATGGGAGGAAGATCTTTCAGTTCTCAGGCTCCTCTCTTGTGGAACAAATTTCCAGTTTCTGTCTGTGAGGCTGACACATTGTCCAGTTTTAAGACTGGGATTAAAACTTTCCCTTTTGATAAATCCTATAATTAGGGTTGTCTTCATGCTGTCATAATCTTAGACTACTAGAGGACAAATTGATCTAATGTCCTTAAATGATTTGTTAAAATTGAATAGTTTTAATTTGATACTATTTCTATCTTAACACGGGATTCTTGACCTGCCATTGTGTATCTGTTCCTACCAAACTCAGCCAGTCGAAGCAGCTGGACACTTGTCCTGTTCTCCTAAAGGTTTTTTCCTCATGAGGGAGTTTTTCCTTTCCACTGTCGCCTTCATGCTTGCTCAAGATGAGAGTTCTGTGATGAGTTAAATTCAAAGCAGTCTGCTCCTCAGATAAATAATGTTAAATTATTATTTTTAAATATGAATGTTTCTGTTCAGTGTCCTGAGACGACTTCTGTTGTGACTTGGTGCTATGTAAATAAACTGAATTGTATTGAAATTGTTGAGTTTTCTATCATCCTGTGTCTTTTTGCAGTTTGTGGTATTGTGATTTTTGCTGAGCTGCTCTCTGCACCCAAAAGAGTTCACACAGTTCATCATCTGGTAGCTAGTGTTGTTCGATACCAGAATTTCTGGTCCAATATTGATGCCGGGTAAATTTCAGGGTAGTATCGGGAATACATATACTAGTACTTTGTGCAAATACACCTGTGTCAGGTAAAACTTTTTTTAAAAAGCAGTGGATTTCAAATCAAAGCTGCATAAAGAATGCAACATCAAAGTAATTTATTTATTCTAAACTCAGGAGGATGTTGAGGTAGTGACCTCATTTACAATAGAGCGGACCTTATACTGTACAACAACTGAAAATAACAGAGGACACAATCATACAAAACATGTGAAAATGGTGTTTCAAACACTAAAAGTAAGAAAATAAGGAAAATCATAAACCTGTTAAAATAAATGATTAAATATATATTAAATAATAAGAGATGTGTTTTCAAGATAATCTGTCATATTTTATCCATATTTTGTAATATATATATTTCAGAGATCACCAAGGCTGTTTTATCACCGTTGCTTTGTATAATTTGATGACACCTGGTCTATGTTAGCCTGGCCCTCGCCTTCCTGCACAGCTCCGCTCAATTCTCATTTCCCTTCACTGCACAGTCTGGGACTTCTCCCATAGACAACGATTTCTCCGGCTGATTTTTGACCGGACCAATCAGAGAACAGAAGGGGCGGAGTTTTTGGCCCCTAACCCACGCCCCCACCTGTCCCAGCTCGCAGCCAGCGAGCATTCGCATGTTCTCATTCAAAGCGATGCAAAGCGATGCAGGACTGTTTTATATGTGACACAAATGTATTAATTTCCCCTTCTTAATCCCTTATCTGGAGTTTTCTTTTGTTTTTTTGGCCAAAAGTCAAGTGATCGCTCCCTCCTCCCTCCTCCTCCTCCTCCTCTCTCTCCGCTGAGTGCAAAGAATAAGGAAGTGCCTCAGGTTGTCACGAGAGAAAAAAACTCGGGTTTTACGTTGTTGCCCGAGTCCCTGCATATTTTCTGGTCTTCTGGTGTGCTGGACCAGCGCTACATGGTTTTATTTTATATTTTTCAAACGTTTTATTAACATATAAACACAGAATATGCAGGCAGCGAGAGAAAATGCAGCAGGAGGCGGAGTTGAAGTCAAGTTCGGCAGAGCACAGAGGGGGAGGGAGACGAATGCTTTTCCCTGTTCAAATTTTTTTTGTTCCTCGGGCAGAGGCCACGCCTCCAGCAAGAATCATTTCTCAATGGAGAAAGTCCAGACCCTAGTACGAAGCAAAGTACAAGGGTCTGGTTTTAACCAGGCTAAGTCTATGTATGAGTGTAGTCTATGTATGAGTAGTAGTCTTTCATGATGCAGGTGGCTCTCTTCCTGCATCTGAAGGTGTAGATGTCTGTGATGGTGGGGAGGCTGACTCCAACAGACTTCTGTGCAGCCTTCACCACTCTCTGCAGAGCTTTTCTTTCTGCAGCTGTGCAGCCATGCCACACGTTGATGCTGGAGCACAGGATGTTCTCCACTGCACACATGTAGAAGGAGGTGAGGACTGAGCTTCTCAGACCAGGTTGCCTCAGCCGCCTGAGGAAGTAGAGTCTCTGATGACCTTTCTTGATCAGGCTGGTGGTGTTGTTGCTCCAGCTGAGGTTGTTATTCAGGCGCACCCAAGTATTTTGTAACTGGAGACCACTTCCACCACAGATCCTCTTATGTTTGGGGGGGTAGGTAGGTGTGTTTGTTTCATCTGAAGTCCACAATCATCTCCTTCGTCTTCACATTGATGTGAAGGTTGTTCTTCCTGCACCAGCTCTCCAGGTGTTCCACCTCCTGCCTGTAGCTGTTTGTGATGCATCCCACCACCACTGTATAATCTGCTAACTTTACGACAGCCTGGAATGGGTAGGTGTGCAGTCATACGTGAGCAGTGAACAAAAGGAGGCTCAACACACAGCCCTGAGGGGAGCCAGTGCTGAGGGTTATGGTGGAGGAGGAGAAGTTGTGGATCCTCACAGATTGTAGTCTGTTCAAGAAGTCCAGGACACACACACACACACACACACGCACACGCACGCACGCACACACACACACACACACACACACACACACACATACATACATACATACATACATACATACATACATACATACATATGTGTGTGTGTATGTATAAATATTGTGGTATTGTAGGAGCATTAATATATGCTCCCAATGTTTGTTTGTTTATGCGGATATCACGTCTTTAGATCATCGACTAGTCGACGGCGACTCTTGTCATGTTATGGTAAATGGTAAATGGAGCTTATTTATATAGCGCTTTCTAGCCCCCTGTGAGGAGCCCCAAAGCGCTTTACAATACCAACCATCCACCCAGTCATACACGCATTCATACACCGGTAGCGGCAGACTGCCATGCAAGGCGCCTTTCCAGTCCTACCGGGAGCAACTCAGGGTTAAGTGTCTTGCCCAGGGACACAACGACACATGGTGTGGGGAACCGGGATTCGAACCTCCAACCTTCCGATCGGGGGACGACTGCCATTACCACTACGCCACGGCCGCCCCACAGATTATGTTAGTCGACTTTAAAAAATATGTAGTAATTCCAGCACACACATGGTTATTTGGACATTATTTAACACTAATAATCTAGATTTGTTTACTGGATAAAAGTGATCAGAGAAGATTCTTGACATTAATGGCTGATCCTTGTAGTTCATGTTTCTAAGCTAGACTCGACGTTGTGCTCAGCTCCTCCATTTGGAGGTCCTTCATGTTTCCTGATTTTTGGAATGTAGTAAAAAACTGCACTTTGCCAAACCGTCTGCCCAGTTGGAACATCCTTTAACCCAACATGAAACAAACATTGCAATGTACCGGTATTTCAAACTTACTCCATGACTGGAGATATTGCGTGGCTACTAAAATGGTGGTTCGTGACAAAGTGCCCAGATGTGTTACGCCACAAGTGAACTATTACCCAGCCAGCATGCACAGGTGGGCCCCATATGGTATACATATGTGCAAAAAACATGGGCCCCAAAAGGTTTTGTCCACGGTTTCCATGGTGGCCCCACATGGGTTGGCCCAGATAGATTTTAATGGGCCCTGACTGGGTTTTCAGTGGGACCCATATGTTTAACTTAAATGAGACCCATGTAAAACCCATGTGTGTACCTTGAAGAATATCTACCTGGGACTAAACTGGGTCCCAACTGGGCTAAAAATATGGGTAATAAGTGGGTTTGTCCACGGTTTCCATGGTGGCCCCACATGGGTTGGCCCAGATAGATTTTAATGGGCCCTGACTGGGCTTTCAGTGGGACCCAGATGTTTAACTTAAATGAGACCCATGTAAAACCCATGTGTGTGCCTTGAAGAATATCTACCTGAGACTAAACTGGGTCCCAACTGGGCTAAAAATATGGGTTATAAGTGGGTTTGTCCACAGTTTCCATGGTGGCCCCACGTGGGTTTGCCCGGATAGACTATAATGGGCACTGTCTGGGCTTTCAGTGGTTCCCAGATGGTTAATTTACATGAGGCTCATTACAGACCCATGTGTGTTCTTACCAGCATAATTTATGTGTCGGATTTTCCGATCCAACCTGCCGAGAGCACGTATATTGCACCATACTCTGTGACTTCTGTCTTAACATTGTGTGAGTTACACTCAAAGAACACTCTGAGCCTCACAACAGATAATACCCAATCTTTAACAAGAGGCAGTTCTATAACACAGATGTCCTTCTGACTCATGGTGCAGCCCGGAACACTAAAATACTGCTAAACATTATGGGAAATCAACATAGTCCACTCCCCGTTTTTGATTGTGGCACTATGAGTTGTAATTCTTGTTGGCTTTGATCAACGGATACAGATTTAAACTATAATTGAACACTAATATACCGCTAAGCATGATGGGAAATCAACACGGTTCACTTCCTGTTTTTTAGTTTAGTTTTTGATTGTGGCACTATGAGTTGTAATTCTTGTTGGTTTTGATCAACAGATACAGATTTAAAATATACATTGAATTTATAAATGTAAATTCAATGTACAGTTTAAATCTGTATCTGTTGATCCCACATTTATACCACTTGGGATAAATACAGTTAGCCCACATGGGCTTCCCATGCTGGGCACATTATACTAAAATCACATGGGTCCTATATACTGATGCACATGTCTGTCCCATTCCCAGTTAGCCCACATAAAAAAATGAGCTGGGGCCTATATATATATATGCCCAGGTTGAAGCCATGTAAGATCATCCCACATTTAGCCCACTTGGGGTAAATACAGTTAGCCCACATGGGCTTCCCATGCCGGGCCCATTATACCAAAACCACATGGGTCCCATATAATAATGCCCATTTATGTCCCATTCCCAGTTAGCCCACATAAAAATGTAATGGGCCCTATATATCCATGCCCAGGTTGAACCCATGTAAGGTGAGCCCACATTGATACCACTTGGGATAAATACAGTCTGCCCACATGGGCTTCCCATGCTGGGCCCATTATACTAAAACCACATGGGTCCCATATAAAATTGCCCATTTCTGTCCCATTGCCAGTTAGCCCACATTAATCCTGTATAGGACCCATATATTTAGCCCAACAGGGCTCACAAAATGGGTTCCTTTATGGGATAACCATATGGGTCTCATGCAGTTAGCCCAGATAAATCCCATGCCCACTCATTACCCAACTAGCCCACAATAACCCCATGTGGGGCCCAACTATGCATGTTGGCTGGGTATGGTTTCATAATAACCTTTAGAACTCAGAGAAACTGCAGGAGTTTTATCATGAAGAGTCTAAAGCTGCTGCAGGAGTCCTCATGAATGATCTACTGGTTATTAGTGAGGTCAAATCAACAGTTTCATTAGGATATTTATACGATCAGCTTGTTTATAAATTTAACTGTTCAGAAAGTGAAGCTGAGCGGTTTCCTCGACAGACTGGGTTATACTGAAGAAGGCAACAAGTCAGTTTTTTGTTTTTAAATTAAATACATTTTAATTCTGAACAATGAAGTTCTGAACAATCAGTCCCTGACAAGAACAGCAAATGTCCTTTTTAACCTAAATAAAGAACACTGTTCTAATATTACATTATTTCTCCTCCATTTTCAAAAAGGTAACATACATTGCATACATTTACAACGTGATAATAGTTCCCTAAAAGAAGCTAAACTCAGTTTTAGCAAACTGTACACTAATGCATGAATGCCTGTAAGGATTTACAATCAGAGAGTTTGTGCACACACACTAGCTTCAGTCTTAACGTCTTCAAAAATACCGCAAAGTTTATTCTTTCTGAAAAAAGTGCCATTGATGTGGGAAAATTAAAAGGGGCAGAACCGAAGCACTCGCAGCTTGTAGACAGGTAATACTTTGTTACACATTTACATCCAGCCTGTTCTGTAAGGGTGCCATTAAACTAAATCTGAAAACATCAGTCACTCAAACATATGCAAGGAACAAAAACACATTTCAACTAATACTCCTTGGTCCAAGCTGGTTCCAGCTGCACAATTTCATTAATTGGAATTTGGGATTAGTTGCTCATGTTTTGAATGCAACCAAATGAGATTTGAAAAAAGAAAAAGTGTGTGAAAGGTTCAGACCAGTTTGCATAAAAAATCTCTTATTAAAAATGTGTCCAGTAACAGCAACGCAGATCAAAGTCTGGGTCAGAACTGCACACACCGAAACCGACTCGGTTCAGACTGAAACCGACTCGGTTCAGACCAAAACCGACTCTGTTCAGACTGAAACCGACTCGGTTCAGACCGAAACCGACTCGGTTCAGACCGAAACCGACTCGGTTCAGACCGAAACGACTCGGTTCAGACCAAAACCGACTCTGTTCAGACTGAAACCGACTCGGTTCAGACCGAAACCGACTCGGTTCAGACCGAAACCGACTCGGTTCAGACCGAAACGACTCGGTTCAGACCGGAACGACTCGGTTCAGACTGAAACGACTCGGTTCAGACTGAAACCGACTCGGTTCAGACCAAAACTGACTTAGTTCAGACTTAAACTGACTCAGTAAAGACTGAGACTGACTCAGTTACGACCGAAACTGACTCAGTTACGACCGAAACTGACTCAGTTATGACTGAAACTGACTCAGTTATGACTGAAACTGACTCAGTTATGACTGAAACTGACTCAGCTACGACTGAAACGACTCAGCTACGACTGAAACTGACTTAGTTAAGACTGAAACTGACTCAGTTACGACCGAAACTGACTCAGTTACAACTAAAACTGACTCAGTTATGACTAAAACTGACTCAGTTATGACTGAAACTGACTCAGCTACGACTGAAACTGACTCAGCTATGACTGAAACTGACTCAGTTACGACCGAAACGGACTCAGTTCAGACCGAAACTGATTCAGTAAAGACTGAAACTGACTCAGTTGCGACTGAAACTGACTCAGTTGCGACTGAAACTGACTCAGTTGCGACTGAAACGGACTCAGTTAAGACAAACTGACTCAGTTAAGACTGAAACTGACTCAGTTCAGACTGAAACGGACTCAGTTCAGACTGAAACTGACTCAGTTAAGACTGAAACTGACTCAGTTCAGACTGAAACTGACAGTTACGACTAAAACTGACTCAGTTAAGACTGAAACTGACTCAGTTAAGACTGAAACCGACTCAGTTAAGACTGAAACTGACTTAGTTACGACTAAAACTGACCCAGTTATGACTGAAACTGACTCTGTTACTACTAAAACTGACTCAGTTATGACTGAAACGGACTCAGCTACGACTAAAACGGACTCAGTTACGACTAAAACTGACTCAGTTATGACTGAAACTGACTCAGTTACGACAGAAACTGACTCAGTTATGACTAAAACTGACTCAGTTATGACTGAAACTGACTCAGACTGAAACTGACTCAGACTGAAACTGACTCAGTTACGACTGAAACTGACTCAGTAACGACTGAAACTGACTCAGTTACAACTGAAACTGACTCAGTTACGACTAAAACTGACTCAGTTATGACTGAAACTGACTCAGTTACGACTGAAACTGACTCAGTTACGACTAAAACTGACTCAGTTACGACTGAAACTGACTCAGTTACGACTGAAACTGACTCAGTTACGACTGAAACTGACTCAGTAACGACTGAAACTGACTCAGTTACAACTGAAACTGACTCAGTTACGACTAAAACTGACTCAGTTACGACTAAAACTGACTCAGTTACAACTAAAACTGACTCAGTTACGACTGAAACTGACTCAGTTACGACTAAAACTGACTCAGTTACGACTGAAACTGACTCAGTTACGACTAAAACTGACTCAGTTACGACTGAAACTGACTCAGTTATTACTAAAACTGACTCAGTTACGACTGAAACTGACTCAGTTAAGACTGAAACTGACTCAGTTAAGACTGAAACTGACTCAGCATCAGCATAAACCAGCTTCAAGCTCAGATTCTGATGGTAAAATGAATATCTGGGTGTTACAAACAATTCGTTTTACAGTTGTAGACTCACATTTACATTTTTACTTCAGAGTAAATGAGACGAGGTTGGTACTGTACTTGTGGTAAGGATTATTTTAAAGAACTGATTTGTGGGGAGATGTGTATACAATGAAAAATAATTTTGAGAAATATTTAAAAAATAAAGTAATTCATTGTAGGAACCTTGTGTGTAAAAGTTTTAAACCAAGACGTTGAGCAATCTGGTATGGCCTGCAGTGCATCATGGGAACGAGCGTCAGCTACCAACACATCAAACTTTATCTCACCGACTGTAAAACAGATTTATAGTCATTTGTGTTTACCAAGTTTGATTAGATGAAGCAGCCATCTTGAATCAAGTCATGTCCATCTGGAAACATTAAATCCTACATTCCTCACTGTCCTCAAACTCCACGCTGACTGGATGGATATACAGTATAAACTAAATCATATTGGGCTCCCAGCAGGTCTGCAGCCACAGTGATCCAAGAGGCTTCTGCTCTGCTCTCATTCAAATCCAACATGTCGTCTCTAAAGCTCATTCAGACAGAAACAAACGTACATTTTGATGAGAACGTGTGGCCACATTCAGCTGCAAACGTGAATTTGCACCAGTGACCCCATTAACACCATTTCTATTGCACTCTGCATACGAACAGGCAAACTCAGACAAAACAAGTAATAAAAGGCAACGGATGCAGTGCGTTTGTTTGTAGGCACATTCAGTCACAGCAAGAGGACACATTAAAGCCCCAATCTGGAGGATATCTGACGCACAATTACAGAATTAAAATAAAGAGCAAGGTTGATGGTGGAAAATAACTTAGTGCTGTTAACAGCATTTGACTATTTAATTTGTTGCAGAGGAACTTAAACACAAGAGACTACTGATCCACTGCTGCTGCGTTTGATGAGACATCACATTCTTGTTTTTAGAGGAACTTAAACACAAGAGACTACTGATCCACTGCTGCTGCGTTTGATGAGACATCACATTCTTGTTTTTGGCGTGTGTGTGTAGCGCGAACACCAACATTACATGACAAATAACAGTTAGTTGGCTGTGGCAGCCATCTTAATTTGGGCTGACTCCAACAGTAAAGTTGTGGATGTGCATCCAAAGAATACTTTCTGAAAGTGAGATTACAATCAGTTAGTGGTTCATGAGATATTTTGCTAACAGACGGAGTTGAATACAATAGTTCATGGCAAAGATATTAATGTCATGAGGATGATGCTCAGCTACTAACACAGCCAGTTTATAATCTTAACATGTCAAACTTGTTAAATCAGCATGAGTTTAAATCATTCTGCAGAATGTACCCCAGATTAGGGCTTTAATGTTAGAATATATCCCACAGTATATTACACATACAGTACAATTTATAATTTAAAAAAAGAGTCAAAGGAAGGCAGCATACGACACCGTCTGGTCTGACAGTTTATAAAACAGGTTAACAGCTTCAGCCACTACTGGTTTTCTTCTTTTCTTTGACTCCTCGTGGCTCAAACCAGTAGTCAGTGAGTGGATTGCATCCGTCATCTTTCAGCGACAGCAGCTGAGCATTACATGAAGTATTTGGCCTGGTGGTGAAGCAGCTGGAGCATGAGATAATTTACAGTACAGGTGTGTTGCTATGTCCTGGTGTCATGGTTGTGTTGTCTTGTTGAGGCCTGCGGCCCACAGTCTGCTCTGCTGTGTCTCTGTATCACAGCCTGCGGTGTCACAGTCTGCAGTGCATTGAAAGTGGGAGGGATTTGGAAGGTCTTCCTCACCACAGAGTGCTTTGCTTGCACCTTGCCTCTTTCTGGCGGGTCTTCCATTTCCTGTGTCTGGGAGGTTTGCATGGTGTGTGTTATGAGTGTGCAGGCTGGGCCACCTGGGTCTTTCATGGCCATGCTGGCCCCCACCATGGCAGGATAGCTTCGGTTCCTCCTCAGGCCTGTGTTTAAACCTGGAAGCCCCCCAGCCAGCGCGCTGTTCGCCATCCCTGCAGAGCTGAACGGGGCTAACAGAGCATTCCCCGAGGAGCCAGAGGCTGACAGCGTGGGGAAACGCTTCAGCTTGTCCACTAGTCCGAGGCTGGTCACCTCACTTTGGCTGTCGTCGTCCACCTGAGCAGCACTCCCTCTCTCCAACTCCCCCAACACCTCCCTCAGAATGGTGCGGGCTGGTTTAGATGCCAGGAAGGCATCACGATACGGCGGGTCGTCGTCGATGGGGCTGAACTGAAAGGCAGCGCACGCTGCGATGGAGGAGGCAGACTGGGAGCGAGGTGAGCAGGGTGGGCTGGAGGGCTGCAGGAGGAGGCTGCTGGGCCGCGCCACCAGCCGTCTGACTTCACTCTCTCCTGGTCCAGCTGTGCACCTCTGCTCCTGAATCCTTCCGATGATTGTAGACGCGCCCCCAGCATCCAGCGCTCGGTCCCAGCTGCACGGGTTGTACACGGAGGCAGAAATGCTCCGTTCCTGCAGGAGGCGCACCAGGCCCAGTGAAGTGCTGGTGGTCTTGGTGGAATCCCGGAGGTTGGTGGACGACTCCCCGAGGGAGAGGGAGAGGCGGCGCGGGGTGCAGCAGGGGGTGGAGGACGGTGTGTGCGGAGCTGAGAATGGTACAGGGGAGCGGGCGTGGGAGGGTGTGCCGGTGCTCAGAGACGTGGATACAGCCATGCTGCAGGTAGGATAAAAAAAAAAGAAGGAGAGAGAAGCGGGAAAGGAAAAAACAGTCACTGAGTGTTCATAAGGAATAAAAAATGTTCTGAAACTAGACAGATTCAAAACCTCCTGACACAAATACAAACAGCAAATCATGCATTTCAAACCTGGACCACTTTAGTAACTTAACCGTGAGTAAATTAACTTTTTTTTCTGCCAGGAATAAAAAAACACCGCACACTTGAACAAATAACAAAGTAGATTACCGTCATAAAGTTTTAATATAATTTGTTACACGGACAAAACACCAAGCACAGAATCAACATCTGCATGTCTTCATTCAGCAAACACAGCAGACTCCTGGATGGAGATAAACGCTGCTATTTGAAAATCAAATTTCATTAACTTGAGTTTAAAGCTGCAGTCTGCAGTTTCTGTAGTGCAGTCTGTAAGTTTTCTAAAATATATATTTTTTAACATATTTCTTCACTTTGTCACTATCTCCTGACAGACTGATGTTAGACAAAGTAATCTCTGAAAAAACTATAGTCCCCTTGCTTCTCCAGGTGGTAAATAAGCATTTCTAAAAAGCCACAGTGACCCGCCGTTAACCAGCCAATAAAAACAGAGTTTTTAACCAGCCAATAAAAACAGAGTTTTTAACCAGCCAATAAAAACAGAGCTTCTCACGCTCCTAACCCACGCCCCCCCCTGTCCCAGCCCCCGCGGCCGCGCAGGTTCTCGTTCAAAGTATTGCAAAGCGATGCAAAACTGTTTTGTATGTGACACAAATGTATTAAATTCCCCTTCTTCATCCCTGATCTGGACTTTTCTTTTGTTTTTTTGCCAAAAGTCAAGTGATCGCTTCCTCCTCCACTGACTGAAATGAGGAAATGGATGAATTTGTCACGAGCGAATTAAACTCTGGTTCAACGTGGCTCAGCAGATTTCATGGTGTTCTGGACCAGCGCTCCATGTTTTTATTTTATTTTTTAGAACGTTTTATTAACTTATAATCACAGAACTTGGCAGCGGTTGAGACAGGACATGTAGTGGAGGCGGCGCAATCAGAAGCTGCAGCGAGAGCAAGGGGGAGCAGAGCCATATATGGCTCTGAGTGGGGAGGGACCAGAATGCTTTCCCTGTTGAAAATGTTCCTAAGTGCTGCGTTCTACAAAAACTGCAGAGTGCAGCTTTAATTATTAAATAGAAATTAGATCCTGATTTTGTTGAAGATGAAAAGAAGCTTTTTGAGTCCTGCTTTACCTGAAGAACAAGTTAAAGTCTGGATTGCATGTCTGAGAAAATGCATCATGACATGACGTGCATACAAAGGTTGTCTGGGTCCATTAGAAACAAGCTGCTGAACAGTTAAGACTCCATCAATAATCTGACAAAATATACTGAAATAGGTGAAAAACTGTCACCCAGTGCGCATAATCTCGTTCCACCACATGTACCACATGTGGCGTGTATGATAATAAAACTCTGACTCTGAAAATGTAGACTACAAGGATCTTCATTCAGCCTTTATTTATACAGATTAGTCCCATTGAGCCTCGAGGACTCATTTACCGGTACAAGAGAGACCTGCATCTTACCTAGGATCTTACTCAAGACGGGTTAAACAACAATGTTATGTGAAGTCACACAAGAACTCAGGACAAAGTCTCAGTCACTGAAGGACTACAGTAATGTTAAGATCAATGCAAGGAGAAAACTGCAACAACGATAGATGACAGAAGAAAGCTGCTTTCTAATCCCAAGAAAATCCCCTGAGCCGAACGGCTTTTGGTAAAAATCCTTTGAGAGTACTGCTGTAGATTTATTTCACACACAAAACAAAATGTCCAAATTGGAACAATATTAATGAGCAAGAAGAAAGCATGCATGTTAAAACATAAACTGCGCTCCACCCTAATGACTATTTTACCCTGAAGCATGGTGGCAGTAGTATGATAATTTGGGACCATTTTGATGTATTTAGACCAAGTCAGCATGCCACCCCGGACAGAACAAAGACTTCTGCTTGAGATCAGACAATGTCTTTAAAAAGAAGAATAAAAGTAACTTTATGGAATAGACAGCTTAAGTCTCATTTGTATTATTGGTGGGATGCATCACAAACAATGATGAGTCCAGCTACAGACAGGAGGTGGAACATCTGGAGAGCTGGTGCAAAGAGAATAATCTTCACATGAATGTGAAGAAGACAAAGGAGATGATTGTGGACTTCAGAAGGAACAAACACACCCATGCCCCACTGAAAATAGGTGGGTCTGCAGTGGAAGTGGTCTCCAGCTACAAATACTTGGGTGTACACATGAATGATAACCTCAGCTGGAGCAACAACACCACCAGCCTGATCAAGAAAGGTCATCAGAGACTCTACTTCCTCAGACGGCTGAGACGAGCTGGTCTGAGCAGCCCAGTCCTCACCTCCTTCTACAGGTGTGCAGTGGAGAGCATCCTGTGCTCCAGCATCAACGTGTGGCATGGAGGCTGCACAGTTGAAGAGAGGAAAGCTCTGCAGAGAGTGGTGAAGGCTGCACAGAAGTCTGTTGGAGTCAGTCTCCCCACAATCACAGACATTTATACCTCCAGATGCAGGAAAAGAGCCACCTGCATCATGAAAGACCTCACTCATCCAGCACACTCACTCTTTGCCCCACTCCCCTCAGGACGGAGGTTGAGGAGCATCAAGTGTAGAACCACTAGACTGAGGAACAGCTTCTACCCTGAGGCTGTTAGACTCATGAATAAATAAAAATAAAATAAAAAATAAACACTGCAAAATATCACATCATACTGATGCTGATCTGTTTTCTTGTTGCTGTGTTCATCTGTGTTCATCTGTGACCATCTGCTCATACAAACTCATGTTCGTGCTGCTGTTTATTCCCACTATATTAGGCTTAGTGTATTACTAGTTGATGTTTTTCTTAGTTAATTCTAGATGTTATTACTGTTTTTCTCTTGCATTTGTTGTTGGATGTAACTGGGACCCCGTGTACATAATCTCGTTTTCATCACATGTACCACATGCGGTGCAAATGACAATAAAGACTCTCTGACTCTGACTCTCTGATTAAAAAAAACAAGCAGAAGGATAAGAAACAAAATGTTATGGAGGGCCGTGATCAGTTTATACATCTGGGAAACTAAACAGTCATTGGCCAAAAGGATGGCCCAGCACAGAAGAGCAACATCATCAGGCCAGGACTCTGCGGTCTACACTCATCTCCAGGCCAGCGGTCACTCGTTCAGCGATGAAGATGTTCACGTCCTAGAAGAACGATGATTTGAGAGAGGAGTGTTAGAAGGTTAATCTTGCTGGAGGCCCGGTCTGGTCTACTCTGACTCATAACTTGGTTCGGAACAGATCATACCAGTCTCAGCTGCTCACAATGAGTGATCCGAGGGTCAACGCCCTTTTTTTCCCCTTCTTTTTTTGGCTTCTCCCTTCGTCAGGGGTCGCCACAGCGAAGTCGCACGGGGGTCCACACCCTATAAGGAGTCATTTTTGTTTTTGCTGGCTTCCAACACTTAGATAGATTTGCACATCACCCTAGTTATCCACTATCAGGAACAGATAAGACCGGTGAGGTCACATATATTCATCCCGCTGATAGGCTGTGCCCGCCCCGGATATGAAGGCGGAGCCAAGGGCCAACATAAGCCGGGGCGTTCTTTCGCACTGGGTCTCCGCTTCCGGGTAAATCGTTATGAATAAAATAACCTTTGATGATAAATTGTGGAAAACAACATAATATGGGTTGGTGAATATAAGGTTTAATTATGAATTATGGAAAATAGATCATATAAAGATGGCTAGAATATCTGTCAGATATGTAAACTAGGCCATAAACTGATATCTTTTTAGTGACTGCTAACTTTAAAATCAACTATGACACTTTCTGCTGTCAGTAGGAAAATAGTTCCTTATAAGGCCTTTAAAAGATAAAACATCAACCTCAAAGATTCTTGATCAATTCATTAAGATCAACTTTAAAGTTAAATTATAGTTCACATCCTTTGAGTGTGTGCGGGGATTATAAAATAATTAATTATGAGTCAAAAAGCAGCTTAATAGGTCAGAAAGAGCCTAGTTCTTAGTGTATCAATCTAAAACTTGATAAAGTAATGTTGCCAAAGAAATAATCAAGACTTTCACAGTCTTTGTGAGATTATGTAGGTTGGTGCTTACAATGTGCTGCTGTTCGAAGTAATATTTTTATGATATTTTATGCTTAGTGTATTTTTAGTTGATATTTTTCTTAATTCATATCTTAGATCTTATTACCGCCCCGGTACTGTTTTTCTTTTACGTTTTATTGTTGGCTGTAACTGGGACCCTGTGTACATAATCTCATTTCATCACATGTACCACATGCGGTGCGAATAAAGAATCTCTGACTCTGATAATGTGTCACATACTCAGTGGAAAGAGATGACAGCTAGTGAGTGCCTGATTGTGCCTGAATGTGTGACTGACCATCTGACTCAAGGATTTGGCTTGGCCACACAACAACGTGATCAGTAAAAAACTGGATGTTCATACTTAACATTTTTACCTGTAAATTGTCTCGAAAGGCAAAGTAAATTGTGATAATTTGATTTGAACCTTGATGTAGCTTATGAGACTGAGCTGTTAAACTTTTAATGTTCTGGGCTGTAGCAAACAGAACCAAGAACATTTTAATAAGTGCTTTTGGGAGCAGGGATGTCAGTATCTGCCTCAAAAAGTTGCTCACACGTTATTTCATGTGCATTCACATTTCAGTGACCAGAGTTAGAGTTTAGATGTTATTCTGGTGCACACAAGCCCAGAACCTTCACACATGAGCTATCATGCACTTTCTCACCCATCTGCACTCAATGGGTGTGCTCTACTTCAGTCATAACAACCATATGATACAAGTCCAGTTCTTCTTCCTCATCACATGACCTGCCAAACCAATCACACAGCAGGGACATGTATCACCGTGAGTCGCATGCTGTCACACTAAAATCTGTTTTGAAAGAAAATACAGGTGAAGATTCCATTTTTAGCCCTTTGTGCATATTTAACCAGTGTTACCATATTTAAACCCAGTAGATGTGTCAACTTCTGCTTCAGGCATTTGCCTTTTGTTTTTTTTTAAAATTATATTGTAGTAAACTTTAGAGTATTTAAAAAGTATTACCTGGGAGACACAGAGGTCAGCTGATCAGACGGGTGGAGGATCCTGCAGGTGGTGAAGGTGTACGTGGAGCTGGTCTGGGACAAACTTTTCCCTGGGAAATGAACTGGGAGAAAAAGGTTGAGTAGAGGAGAACAGAATAAAACGTTAATATGGATGTAAAAAACATTGAAAACTAAACTAAGTTAAGTAAATAAGCAGAAAAAAACATAATAGTTGTAGTTGGAGCCCCAAGAAAAAGCACCACCTTAAATTAGCCTCCAGGTTCAGTTCATGTAGATTTGATCAAACTAAACTGAGCTCTTGAATCTAAATTGAAGGAAATGTCAAATATACATTTACCAAAACATCCCTTAAGCAGGGATAGAAATAATTAACTGAATGTCCCCAAAGCAAAGAGGGAAAGTTTCATAATTCATCTTGGGTTTGATTAACATGAACTACATGCTAATTCATGTTGTGTAATGTAACACACATGTGAGCATGCGTTCAATAGGACGACCCCAGAAAAACACAGAAGTGACCCAACAACGCCGACTGCAGTCCAGCACGAAGCAGCTCTGGGTGTCACACGTCCACAGCTGCACCACCACCTGATGCAGCCTCCTCCACAAACAAAGAGCATGCACTGGATTGCAGCCATGACACTGCTGCAGCCCCGCACCATTACTGTAACAATCATATGCTGGTGATTAATTTCCAGGTGAATCATCGCTGAAAACGTGTGAACGTTTCCGACTTCAGAGATTTTTTTGGTTGAGAAGAAAAAACATGGTTAAAAACGTGACCGGCCAAAAGAAAAGAGTGATGAAGTTAGGGCGTGAGAAGAAGGATGAAGAAAGAAAAACAAAAGTTAAAGTACTCTGTCTGGGTCCTGATGGGTGTGCAGACTGCTCCTGGGATGCGTGGGAGGGCGTGCTGGTGCACATGCATGGAATCATGCAGGGTGGGGGGAGACACATTATGTCCCCTGATCTCTCACCCCATGTCTACCTCACCCTCCTTCCTGTTCTCCACATTGTCCCACCCTGCTCTCCCCATGCTCCAGATTAAAACGAGGACTTTGCGGGTGGAGGCTGAGACTCCTGCTAAGCGGCGCCCTCACCAGGCGTGTGGTCCACAGTGGTGGACTGCAGGGCGTGGAGCTCCTTGAAGTCCATGCTGATCTCTGAAGAGACAGGAGGAGAGGACAAACTGGGGAGGGACATGTCGCCAACGAGTCCATCTTTTCCTTTTAGTGCCTCTCCAGCACAGCAGATCCCTCCACTGAGTCCTTCTGGTTGGAGGTTGGCATCAGAGCGGGTCATGTTGTTGCAGCAGGCGGAGGTAGAGTGGAGCAGACTGACTGGAGCAGAGCTGCTGAACGAGTCACATGACACTTCGTCCTCCTCTGGTTGATCCAGTTGCCAGCTGTCTTCCTGCTCCTGCTCGTGAGCTAAAGTGCGGAAGCCCTTGGTGACCACACCAGGCCGGTGATCCAGCAGAGCCCCCATGTGGGGCTGCGCCAACTGCTGCCATGCATGGAGGGTGGCAGAACCTAACAGGGGGGGGGGAAACTAGAGTTAGAAGTCTTTACTGCAGAGTGGGCAATGAAAACAGCCATTTGTGATTAAATAAATGTTTACTGTATGTCTTTAACACGCACACATGAAGCTCCAGTCCCCACATATGATATGGTGAGGTCTGAACTTGAACCATGAAAGAAAAATGTCACATAACTACAGATGCATAAAATAAAATGACATTTTGGTGAAGATGTTGGTGAAAATTGTGATTTTTTTTTCAGCTTTAAACACTTTTTATTGCACAAGTTTAAGGCAGTTCTACAAAGTGTGACTCCCTTTGTTCAGCTTTACACAATCAGCCTGATTCGGATCAGTTTCTGAGGACTCTGATCTCGTCTCTTAACATCATGCTGAATTAAAGGCACAATATAAGGGTGTTTTCTCTTTTAAAGGAATGTGTCTGTATGCTTCCACACGTCCACTGTCCTGATGGTACACACAAACACCAAGAAAATGTGATTTCAGAAAATATCTCATCATGCAGTTTACATGAGTCGTGTACAGTATAACCATGTCATTTCATGGTAATGGTTCACTATTAAACTGAGCTTTTGTGCTCTTATAGACTTGTTTTGTTTTTAGTGAATAGGTCATTTTCCATGATGCATTGAAGGCATTTTTGGTGAAGTAACTCAAAACAAAGAAACAGAAAAAAGGAAAGTAAGAGCTTTAGTAAGATTTTATTCAAAAGACTGAACAGAAAATGAAGAGAAGTTCAAAGACAGAACAAATGAAATGAAAACAACAATGGAGAAGTGACTGGAGTGGACAGAAAAATATGCTGCAAGACCAAACAAAGTCATAATGAAAGAATACGAAATGCATGAAAAGAAGTGGGATATTGGCCCTACATCATTTCTCATATTAAATCAACTGAAAACTGAACAGATTATTTCTGTTTATACTGAATATATACTTTTTAAAAATACATGTATATTATCATGCCTCTGTCACCCTCGTTTTATTACACTTCGATACTATGATTTTTAGATGCATCTAAAGGTTGTAATTAAAGTGGATTATTGAGCATGCACCAGGGTATGTTGTAATTAAAGCTTTGACCACTAGATGGAGACACAAACAGTTATAAAACTCTCATTGAAGTTACATTTAACATATTTAATAACATCAGCTCACAGCTGTTTATCAATATAGAGAAAAAAAACATTTTTGTTGCAATTATTAAATGGAATTATTACAAACAAATAATAATAATAATATAATAATAATAATATAATAAGATGCCACTTTTTGCCTCTATAACAACATCAACTACTACCTCATACATATACTACTGTGTACATTAACTCATACGCTGCTTTGCCACTTTGCAAATGTCAATGCTAGAAACCTTTAGTTTATTTTAGTTATACTTTTTATACTCTTTTTTTATACTAGTATGCAAAAACTCAGGACAGTATTATGTTCATTAAATGTTTAATGTTTTAGTTTTAGAGTTGGTGTAAATTTTCATACTCTTATACCACTATGCAAAAAACTCAGGACAGTGTTAGTTTTACTATTTTATGCTTATGTCTATTATTATATGTTTCAGTGTTTCAATGTTTAGATGTTTACTGTTGCACCGAGGGACTGAGAGAAACGCAATTTCGGTCCTGTGTATGTCCTGTACAGTACATATTGCAGATCTGACAATAAAGTTGACTTTGACTTTGATAATATAGAATGAAACAGAATAGAATTAGAATAATAGAATATAGAATTAAACGGTTACTACTGCTGCACATACACTGTATAAACAATTTAACCCTGCAAAACTGTCAATCAGAACACAGGAAAATATTAATCCAGATGTAGAATTTTCAACCTTTAACCAGGAAAATCCCACTGAGATCACAGATCTGTTTATCGGGGGAGGCTTGGGCCTGGGGGCAGCCTAACATGCATGCTTTTGCACTGTGGGAGGAAACCAGAGAAAACCCACTCAAACATGCAAACTCCACCCAGAAAGACCCCGGCTCCAAACTGAAAATTGAACCCCAAACTTTTTTGCTGCGAGGCAACAGAGATAACCACTAATACATAGTACTGCCCAATAATAAACTTGTTTATGCGTTTAAATCTAAAAACAAGGCCTGTTATGCACAATCCCTTCATCTACTACATTTGCAACATCAAAATAATAATTTTGCTTTCAATAAGCACAAAACACATAATAAGATTCATAAATGTCTTTTAGGTGCAGTAGCATTGCGACACAGACAGCTGCTGTCTGGTATATTATACCTCCAACCAGCAGTGTGGTTGAGTGTGTTGAAAATAAAAGGAGTGCTGAGGATTTAAACCTACTTCCTGTTGCTCCAGCATTTTCAGCAGGCCTCTGCTGAGAGCCAGAGGAGCTCTAAAGGAGGGCGGTAAACTTGACGGGCTGCGGAGCTCCGACCAACTGGAGCTCCTCTGCAGCTTGTTACCACCCACTGAGGCCCTCAGAAAGATTGTGGACTGTTGGTGGTTCTGAAAAATGAGATTCTCATTCTGCTGCTGATAGGAAGGACAAAACTGGATATCACTCTTAGAAGCACTTTGAAATAAATAAATAAAGTTCTGATGTAGTGCTGCTTTCTTTTGGTGTTTTTGCTTTAAAATCTCCTTTTCTTTTCTATTTTGGTGAGGATCTGCAGACATGCTGCTCTGAAAATGGTAATCACCTTCTAGTGGCTTTACAATCTGCAGCTTCTCCGGCAGGTAGGATCTTGCTGTGATCGAGTATCCGGACCAGATGCTTCCGAAGGAGGGGTATGAGCACAGAGAAAACACACTCTCTGTTGGGGTCCCTGGTCCTCCGCTACCCTCCCCACCATATTTCTCCTCCTCTTTTGATGGATAAGCCAGCTTTCTTTCCCTCTCTTCCTCGAAGAAACGCTTTTCAGAGAGGTAGTTGTCGCGGCGGAGGGAGAGGCGGCGCAGAGCCGCCTCCAGGTCCCTGCTGCCTGGAGTTCCTGGGGTACCAGGGGGGCGCTTGTTGGAGTCCTCTGATCTGAAGAGACACAGGAAGAAGAAAAAGGAAGGAAAGTGAATAAGAAAGCAACTACATGCACATATATACATACATATATATACACACACATATATATATATATATATATATATATACACATATATACGCACGCACGCACACACACACACACACACACACAAAACAGTGCAGCATAATGCACATTATACGCCTGCCGACACACCAATCTGTAGCAATAGCTCGAAAAAGCAAAGACCTTGTAAAACCTTTGACCTTGATTTGTGACCTTGACCTTGGTGCTAACAAAAAGTGAATGCAACACTCCATTTACTGATGGTTTGGGTGTAAGAAGTTTCACTAGATTATCTTTAGCAGATCAACAGTTATGAGTGAGACAAGAAAACGTTTACAGACAGCTGAAGACTACCAGGATATGGTTTTCAACAATATATTAAAAATGTTCGATTCATTAATTCTTTCAAGACCAAACAGGCAAACAATTGTTATTTATGCTTAGCAAATTGACAATATAGAGCCACTGTCAAATTATGTACAGGTTACATTTAGTTGTTGATAGAAGATTTCAGGTAAAACTGTTTGTACCCATCATCTGGACACTCCAGGATACTGCTCGTTATGTTGTCAAAGATGATCCCGCTTCCTGTTTCGCTGCTATAAATGGAGTTGGAGTGAGGTGTGCCCAACCTGCTGGAGCGCCCTGAGGTAAAGCACGAGGTCTGGTTGGAGCCTGGGATGTTGAGAGGAGAAGAGGTAGTGGAGGAACGCTGCGGACGCATCAAGTTCAAGTTTTTCACAGTCTGGAACACTCGCTTTGGGTGTAGTCTGAATAGAGAATTAAAGGGATAATATTGTCAGTGTGGGGCTTTTTAATTTTATAGTTATTTAGGTTTTAAAAGATAAAAAAAAAACATATGAAGTTTTTTTCAGATTTGATACTCTAAAAACAATTCTCCTTTAATAGCTATACAGTAGTGGAGTTTGATCGGCTGAATAATCCTAGGAGTTATGCTGTTGATGGCAATTGCCCCTGGTACAGTCTCCCAAGGCAGACTGGTCCTAGGTGACTGGCCAGGCAAAGAGAAATTCCAAAGACTCATGGACAGAAAACAACAAGGAGCTCAGTGTCCTTTGCCCAGATGTTATCGGGGCCTCACCCTGGAGCTAGTCCTGGGGAAGAGGCTCATTGGTGAGCGCCCGGTGAACGGGTTACCAATCTGGTCCGGTTCAGCCTAAAGAACAACATGGGTTTGCCTTCCTGTGCACCCAGTACCTGCAGGAGAAGCTATATGAGTTGGGTGCTAAGTTCCATGGGTTGCAGCCAAAGGCAGGGTCAATGGAGCTCTGAGCTGGCTTTTGAGACATGGAATGTCACCTGCGTGGTGGGGACACACACACACCTGAGCGTGTGTGTGAGGTTGAGAGGTACTGACTAGATTTAGTTGGGCTCACCACATAGCCTGAGCTCCAGAATCAATCTTCTTGAGAGGGGCTGGACCTTATTACACTCTAGAGTTGCCCATGGTGAGAGGAGCAGCGCTAATGTGGGCCTACTGTTAGCCCCCTGGCTCGGTGCATGTGTGTTGGGAGATTTCCCTGCTAGATGAAAGGGTAGCTTTCCTGCGCATTTGAGTGAGAGATGAGCTCCGATGGTTGTTTGTGCCTATGCGCCAAACAGCAATTAAGTACTCAGCCTTCTTGGAGTCCTTAGCCGGGGTGCTGGAAGTTGCTCCAGTGGGGGACTCCTTTATTTTGCTGGTAGACATAAATGCCCACATAAGTAACGACAGTGTTATCTGGAGGTACATGATTGGGAGGAATGGCTTCTCTGGTCTGAACCTGAGCAGTGTTCTGTTGCAGGACTTCTGTGATAGTCACAGTTTGTCCATCACAAACACAATGTTCAACCATAAGGGTGTCCATAAGTGCACATGGCACCAGGACACCCTAGATATAGCAGCTCATTGACTGACCTTGTAGTCATGCCATCTGATCTGCAGTGGTATGTAGTGGACACTGAGCTATCAAAAGATCAACAACTGGTGGTGAGTTGGCTCAGATGGCGGGGGAAGATGCCGAACAGACCCGGTAGACCAAAACATGTAGTGGGGGTTTGTTGGGAATGCCTAGCAGAAGAACCCGTCAAAAATATTTTAAGTCACATGTTCAAGAGAGCTTTAACTGCATTCCAGCTGATGCAGGGGACACTGAGACCGAGTTCACCATGTTCTGTGCCTCCATTGTCAAGGCAGCTACCTTGAGCTGTGGCCACAAGGTTGTTGGTGCTTCTCGCGGTGGCCATCCTCAAACTCGGTGGTGGACAACAAAGGAGGCAGTTAAGCTTAAGAAAGAGTCCTATTGGGACTTATTAGGTGGTAGGACTCTGGAGGCAGCTGAGGAGTAACGGCAGGCTGAGCAGGCTGCAGCCCTGGTTGTTGCTGAGGCAAAAGCTCGGATGTGTGAAGAGTTTTGTGAGGTTTTGTATAGAAACTCTCAATCTCGAGGGGATTCTGGCAAATCATCAAGCGACTGAGGCAGGAAAAGCAACACTTTATTAACACTGTGCTTAGTGAGGTGAGGGAAGGGTGCTGTTGACCTCAACCAGTGACATCATTGGGAGGTGGAAAGAATACTTCTCCAATCTTCTCATTTTCTCAATACCACAGACACGTCTTCCATGAAGGAGGATGAGTCGGGGGACTTCAAGGTTGGTTTGTCCATAACTGGGGCTGAGGCCACCAAGGTGGTTAAACAGCTCCATGGCGGCAGGACTACAGGGGGTGGATGAGATCTGCCCCAAGTTCCTCCAGGTTCCGGATATTTTAGAGGCCGTCTTTGTTGACACGCCATTGCATTGTTACATGGACATCGAGAGCAGTGCCACTGGATTGGCACACTAGGGTGATGTTTCCCCTATTCAAATGGGGGAACGGAGTGTGTGTTCCAATTACAGTATAGGAGCATCACTCTCCTTAGTCTCCCTAGTAAAGTTTATTCAGGAGTTCAATCTATGGTAGAGCCTCAGATTCAAGAGGAACAGGCAGCACGGTGGCACAACTGGTAGAGCTGCTGCCTCTCAGCGAGAAGGTTGCCGGTTCAAATCCCGGTCCGGGGCCTTTCTGGGTGGAGTTTGCATGTTCTCCCCGTGCATGCGTGGGTTTCCTCCGGGTACTCCGGTTTCCTCCCACAGACCAAAAAACATGCTTGTTAGGCTGATTGGTGACTCTAAATTGACCCTAGGTGTGAGTGAGAGAGTGGATGGTTGTTTGGTGTGAGTGAGACAGGTCCCTCTTGTAAATGAGTCCCCGTGACTCAACGAGGCTAGCCTGTATAAATAAAGGTTGAATGAATGAACAATGTGGATTCTGACTTGGCCGTGGAACACTGGACCAGCTCTTACCCTCACTAGGGTCCTCAAGGGTCATGGGAGTTTGCCCATCCAGTCCATATGCGTTTTGTGAATTTGGAAAGGGCACTTGACTGTGTTTCTTCAAGGTACACTGTTTGTGTGTGTATGTGTGTGTGTGTGTGTGTGGGGGGGGTTCCTGCAGCTGGAATAAGGATCAACACCTCCAACTCTGAGGCCATGGTCCTCAGACAGAAAAGGGTGGATTACCCTCTCCGGGTTGGTAGTGAGGTTCTGCCTTAAGTGGAGGACTTCAAGTATCTTGGAGTTTTGTTCACGAGTGAGGGAAGAATAGAGCGTGAGATGGACAGACAGACTGCTGAGGCATCTGCAATACTGCAGACTGTACCAGTCCACTGCGGTAAAAAAGGGAGCTGAGCTGTAAGGCAAAGCTTTCTGTTTTTTTTCCTACCCACACCTATGGTCAAAAACTCTGGGTAGTAACCAAAAGAACAAGATTGTGGATAAAGGCAGTCAAAATGAGTTTTCTCCGCAAGGTAGAAGGACTTCTCTTAGAGATAGGATGAGAAGTTCAGTTATCCGGGAGAGATTTGAAGTAGAGCCACAACTGCTAGACATCTACAAGAGCCAGTTGAGGTGGTTTGGGCATTTGGTAAGGATGCCCCCATAACACATCCCTATGGAGGTGCTCTGAGCATGTCCGGATGGAAAGAGGCCCCAGGGAAGACCCAGGACACGCTGGAGAGACTAAAGTCTCTCGGCTGGCCTGGGAAAGCCTTGGAGTACTCCCAGAAAAATGACGAGATGTCTGGGCCTCCTTGCTTAAGCTTCTACCCCCACCACCGACTCTGCAACAAGCTGAAGATAATGGATGGATGGATTTGTTTAAAGAGATTAATAAAAAAAATAAATAAAAAAAAAACACATACCTCTGTTCTTCTACATCTGGATCATCCATCTGAAGCTCCTTCCTCATGGTGCCTTCTATTTCTGCAGCCAGAGAGTCCTGAGAGGTCAAGCAATACAATTTCTTCAGCTGCTGCTGGACCAGCACCCTGAATGAGCTGTGGTGCTGTCAGTCTTTAATGTAATAAAACTATTCTGAGGACAGAAATGAAGAACAATTTACAATCACAGACCATTGGGAACAGTCCCAGGGAATGAAAACGCCTTGGGTTGTTGAGTGGTAGAGTTTTATTCCTCAGGTTTTTCAGCTCCTCTTGAGCTTCATGGAGCATCTCCATACACTCTACATACTTGTCCTGCAACTCCTGCAACTAAACAAGACAGGAAAGGAAAATGTAAGAACATTTCACCTTTTTGTTATTATATCATACTATATTATATTATAGGTTGCAAAAGTAATGCAGGTCATATTTTAAGCATAACTAAGGGACAACTCAGGAAAACCCAAGCTGACCCTAACTATTTGATTTATCAAAAAGGAAAGACTTAAGCCTACGGTAATCTTAAAAGTAGACAAGGTCTCAGCCTCATGAACAGAAAATGGAAGTTGGTTCCACAAGAGACAATCCTGATAAGTGAAAACACTGCCTCCCATTATACTTTTGGAAACTCTAGTACAGTAATAAGAAGTACACCTGCAGTCTCAGAGCAAAGTGCTCTGTTAGGAAAGTATGGAACAATGTTCATTCTGCTTTTTCCTCTTCAGGAGTTGCCACAGCAAGTCATCCTCTTCCACATTACTCTGTCCTCTGCATCCTCTGTCCTCACTTCAACTACCTACATGTTCTCTCTAACTCCATCTAGATATCTCCTCTTTGGCCTTCCTCTTAAGAGTTTTTCCTGGAAGCTGCATTTCTAACATCCTTCTACCAATATACCCACTGTCTGGACATGTCCATATCATCTCAGTCTGGCATTTCTAACTTTATCTCCCAGTTGTACAACCTGTGCTGTACCTCTGAAGATCTCATTCCTAATCTTATTCCATCCATGTCACACCTAAAGAGAACATCAACATCTTCATTTCTGCCACTTCCAGTTCTTTCTCCTGTCTTTTTGTTAATGCCACTATCTAAAGACCATACAACATAGCAGGACTCACAACTATCTTGTAAACTTTTCCTTTGATCGTCACGGATCCATTTTTGTCAAAAATCACTCCTGAAACTTTTCTCCATCCACTCCATTCAGCCTGGACTCTCCTTTTCACCTCTTTACCACATAACCCTTGGTGGACCCCAAGTATTTAAAGTCCAGCACCTTTGTGACCTCTGCTTCTTGTAGCCTCATTGTTCCAACTGCCTCCTTCTCATTCACTAATATGTACTCTGTCTTACTAAAACTGACTTTCATTCCTCTTCTTTCAAGTGCATGCCTCCAGCTCCAAGTTCTCTTCCCCCGTTCCCTGTTCTCACCACAGATCATGTCATCTGCAAACATCATAGCCCACAGGGTTTACGTTTACCTCATCTATTAATTTATCACCAGAGCAAACAAGAAGAGGCTCAGAGACAATCCTTGATGCAATCCCACCTCTACCTTGAAAATATTTGTCACTCCTACAGCACATGTCCTACTGTCCTCATTCATGTCCTGTACCAGTCTAACATACTTCTCTGTCACTCCAGATTTCCTACCACATCTCCTCCCTTGACACCCTGTCAGATGCTTTTTCTAAATCCACAAAAACACAATGAAGTTCTTTCTGACCCTCTCTGTACTTCTCCATCAACATCCTCAAAGCAAAAATGGCATCTGTGGTGCTCTTTCTTAGTATGAAACAATACTGCTGCTCACAAATTGTTACTTCTCGTCTAAATCTAGCTTCCAACCACCTGTCGCTCAGTAGTTTTTATTTTCATTTTTTTGATTACCAGGGAAAAAAAAACTACACTACTGAGTGACAAGAACACCTATGAGCCCCTGAAGAGGGACCCAACTAGCACCTTTAAAAAGAAAGTCACAGATTATCTGCAAAAACGTGAAAAGGAGAAAACAATCAGTTGATCATTGTATTATAGATTGTACCCAGGGGAAGCCACTCCCTGTCTTTATGGACTTCCAAAAATTTACAAAGAAGATACACCTCTCAGACCCATCGTCAGCAGCATGAACTCAGTGACATACAATGTTGCTAAACATCTGGCTGGTATTTTAGCTCCTCTTGTTGGAAACACACCTCATCACATAAAGAACTCCTTTGATTTTGCCAACAAAATTCAACATTTTAAGCTAACCCCAGGAGAAACTCGTATCGTATGACGTGACTTCTCTTTTCACTTCCATATCCATTTCTGAAGCAGTAGAAACGGTCAAAAAACGACTTCTACGAGACAAGGATTTGGACAAAAGGACCAACTTCACCCCAGACCAGATCTGCACCCTGCTGGATCTCTGCCTCTCCACCACTTATTTCAAGTTCAATGACAGTTTTTACAGACAGAAGCACGGCTGTGCCATGGGATCTCCAGTGTCACCCATTGTTGCCAACCTCTACATGGAGGAGGTGGAACAGAGAGCCCTAAACTCCTATGAAGGAACAATTCCAAGCCATTGGTTCAGATATGTCGATGATACCTGGGTCAAAATCCAAGCCAAGGAAGTGGAAGCGTTCACCAGACACATTAACTTGGTCGACAACAACATCAAGTTCACCAGAGAGGATGCAAACGATAACAAGCTGCCTTTTTGGACTGTTTGGTTCACATGGAAAGAGAGGACAGCCTCAACATTGAAGTTTACAGAAAACCAACCCACACAGACCAGTATCTTCTGTTTGACTCTCACCATCCACTGGAACACAAAATCTCTGTCATCAGAACTTTACAGCATCGGGCCGAACACATCCCCACGAAGACAGAAGGGAAGGAAAAGGAACAGAAACACATCGAAAAATCTCTCCAAACGTGGATATCCTAACTGGGCCTTTGTCAAGTCAGCGAGGAAATCTACAAAACACACTAAGAAACAGAAAAAGGAGAACAGACGAAAAAACATTGTCATCCCTTATGTGGCTGGAGTATCAGAGAATTTCAGAAGGATTTTCAACAAACACAACATCCCAGTGCATTTCAAACCCAGCAGGACTCTCAGACAGAGGCTGGTCCACCCTAAGGACAAAACACCCACACACAAATAGAGTGGTGTAGTGTACGCGGTCCAGTGCAGCGAGGACTGTCCAGACCTCTACATTGGGGAAACTAAACGGCCTATTCACAGAAGAATGTCCCAACACAGGAGAGCCACCTCCTCTGGACAAAACTCAGCTGTTCACCTCCACCTCACAAACAAGGGACACTCATTTGAGGACCAGAATGTGCACATTTTGGACCGAGAGCACAGGTGGTTTGAGAGAGGTGTGAAGGAAGCTGTTTATATTAAGAGGGAGAAGCCTTCTATTAACAGGGGAGGAGGTCTCAGATTCCAACTTTCAAAAACGTATAATGCAGCTTTAGGACTGATTCCCAGACGATTTCCACACTTGATGGGAACAGAGGAGCCTCATCTGTGAATTAGACTAACAAAGACCTTAAGAAATCATACTGTTAAGGTGTGATTTGTCAATCTACATAGTTATGTATGTATCTTATCTCAGCCTTTAAAACCTTACTCCCACACTCAGCTCTTTGAATTGAGAAAGCTCCTCGGATGAAGAGCGAAACGTCTTCTGTAACAAAGTCCAGTTGTTTCTGTATTGAACTTTTTTTAAAAACCGTGCATCACTCTTGTACTTAAATATTGGCACCAGCCCACATCTCCTCCATTCCTCAGGCATTTTCTCTCCCTTTAATATGACATTGAATATTTGAGTAAAAATCCTCACTGTCATCTCTCCCAAGACATTTCCAAACCTCCACTGGTATGCCATCAGATCCTACTGCCTTAATTATTTTCAAGCTTTCCAAACTTCAGCTTCACTAAGCTTTCCCACTTCCTAGTCTACAGTTTCTATGACCTTTACTCTATTCCTTCCATTCTCTTCATTCATTCATTAGCTCTTCAAAATACTCCTTCCATCTTCCCACCACACTCTCCTCACTTGTTAGAACATTACTGTTCCTATCTTTAACAAGCCTAACCTGCTGCACATCCTCTCCAGCCTGATCCCTCTGTCTCACAAATTGGTAAAAAACTTCTCGCCCTCTTTAGTGTCCAGCTTCCCAGACAACTCATCATATGCCCTCTGCTTTGCCTTAGCTACTTCTCTATTTGATCTACAGGTACATTGCATCTCCTTATATTCCTCTCTATTCTCTTCAGTCCTCTCACTGTCATATTTCTTCTTGGCTAACCTCTTTCTTTGAATAACGTACTGCACTTCGCTATTCCACCAGCAGATTTCCTTATTTTTTCTCTGTCCACATGACACACAAATACCTTCCTACCTGTCTCTCTAATTACTGTTGCTGTAGTAGCCCAGTCATCTAATCTAGAAGCTCTTTCTTACCACCCAGAGCCTTTCCTCTCTGAAATCCTCACAACATTTTTATTTCCTCAGCTTTCACCATTTGGTCTTCTCTGATTTTATTCCTTTTCTCTTCTTCACAACAACAGTCATTCTACACACAACCATCCGATGCTGTGTAGCCATACTCTCCCTTGCCACAGCCTTACAGTCCCCACTCTCCCTCAGGTTTCCTCTTCTACACATAATGTAGTCTACCTGCAAACTCTTGCCCCCACTCTTATAGGTCACTCCATGTTCCTCCCTCTTTTGGAAATAAGTGTTGACTGCAGCCATTTCCAGTCTATTGGCAAAATGCACTATCTGCCTTTCCTGTCTTTACTTGACACTAAACCTACCCTCTATAACTACCTCGTGGCCTTCAACTAACAGTAGCACAATTTCCACCAGCACCCTGTTTGTCAACAGCACTGGTGGTGGTCGTTAACACAAGCCTCAACCAATCCGGTATGGTTTCATTTTGATGAACTTGCATTATAGTTTTGGCAAGTGTTTTAAGTCAGAAGCCCTTCCTGACACAATCCACAACATTTATCCGGGCTTGGGTCCAGTAAAAGAGATACACTGGCTTGAATCTCCCTAGTGGCTGGTTGTGTGAATTTTCTTTCTTATTGAAATTATTTTATTTATAAAGAATCTCATGAAGTCATTACTGCTTATACATGTAGAGAAGCATGGCTCAACAGAGATAGGACTTTTCATTAGTCTAGCTATAATACTGAACATAAACCATTTTATTCTCATCTATTAAAGATGAATAATATACAGTTCTAACTTTATAAAGAGCTTTCTTATATCAAAAAAAGCTAAGTCTGGTCCTCTGGACATTCAAAAAAACAAAACAAAACAAAGCAAAAAAACTGTAGAAAAGTTTTTTTCTACCTGGATTATTGAGCATGCATCAGGGTAGCTTTCTTATATGTTAGCAGGCTATCTCTCAAAGGTAAATAAAATTTGTCATGTTAGTGGAATGCCATTTTATTTACAGTTTTCTAGATGCTTGTTTTAAAGTATGTACATAACTCGGAATTGAACCAAGGAACCAGCTTCCTCTGAGTGATTACCGTACTTTCTTTTTCAGCTGAGCAAATGTATCAAGTGAAGTTTGAAAATTATCAACAAGATCCTCTAAAGGCCTCCCCATAGCTCTGCGTTCGGCCGTACGCCGTACTACGCGCACGTTCTGTGCGTGCGCGTTCGCCCGCACAGCTCTGTGTTCGTTCTCGCGTTTTCGCTCCAAATTCACAGTGCAGAGCGTTCGCTGATTGGTCATTTGCTGACACGCCTACTGAATTGATTGACAGGTCGGGGGAGAAAAAAAAGGTGAGCTGGCACCTTCACACTGCTTCAGCCGCAGCAGTGTTATATCTTATTAAAAAGTTCTAAAAAACAAAACAAAAAAAAACAGGGAGCGCTGGTCCTGCAGCCCACAGCCCACCAGAAAATTTGTAGAACCTCGCGCAGCCACGTTGGACACAAGTTTAATTCGCTCGCGACAAATTCATTAATTTCCTCATCATTTCAGTCATGGAGTCAGCGGAGGAGGAAGCGATCACTTGACTTTTGGCAAAAAAACTAAAGAAAAGGCCAGATCAGGGATGAAGAAGGGGAATTTAATACATTTGTGTCACATACAAAACAGTCCGGCGCCGGGCAGTTTATTGTGAGACAACGCGCCTCGCGTACGCGGTCGTAAAATTTGAGCTTTGCGCGTACATGGTACGCTTGTGCCTCTGCGTACATACGGCGTACGTACGGCGTAGTGCAGCGTACGGCCGAACGCAGAGCTATGGGGGGGCCTTAAGTCACTGATCTATATTGTATTAGGGGCGGCCGTGGTGTAGTGGTAATGGCAGTCGACCCCTGATCGGAAGGTTGGAGGTTCGAATCCCGCATCCGCCCACCATGTGTCGTTGTGTCCCTGGGCAAGACACTTAACCCCGAGTTGCTCCCGGTAGGTCTGGATGGCGCCTTGCAAGGCAGGCTACCACTACCGGTGTATGAATGTCTGAATGAATGGGTGGATGGCTGGTATTGTAAAGCGCTTTGGGGCTCCTCACAGGGGGCTGGAAAGCGCTATATAAATAAGCTCCATTTACCATTTACCATATTACTCTGCAAGACAGTGGAAAACAAAAATGGAAGAAATTCTTTAAATTTGGCTACAGTGCTCTCCGATAAAACACCTATTACAATAAAATGTACTCTCAGTGGCTGTGTAGTCAGTTAATGTAAACTGAAATGTTATTAAAAAATGGTCAGACAGAACAGGATTTTGAGGCTGTATTAATAAGAACTTAATTTCTATGCCATATGACAGAACCAGATCAAGTGTGATGAGAATAGATGTGTGGACATTTTCAGTAAAACCAATTGACTAACTTTATTAAAAGTTACGCTTAAGCTATTGCTTTCAACATCTAAATGGATATTGAAATCTCCCATTATTATAACTTTATCAGTATTCAATGAGACAGACAAAAAAAATCTGAGAATTTAGACAAACCTGAGAATAAGGGCCTGGTGGACGATGTATAACAACTAATAAAGTGGCTTTTCTGACTTTCATTTTGGATGAGAAAAAACTGAGGGACAACGACTCAAATTAATTATAATTAATAAATGGTACTGGTTTAGCATTAAACAACCCTGACTGAATTCTGACTTATTAAAATGTATAACATATGCAAGAGACAGATAAATCCAGTAAAACAAAAGATTCCATGAACAAACAAATTTCTCCAGGTACCAGCAGAGAAAACAGGAAGTGACACAATATGCCTTAAAACGAACGTCCACCAGAGCCAAAACACAAGCTTCCCAAAAATAAAAACAACTGGGATGACTTCTGTTGAGACCTGGCGCTATATAAATAAAACTGAATTGTATTTAATTTTCTTCTTAAACACATAAATCTTTTCTAAATATATTTTATGATAAGATTTCAATTTAGAAACAAAGTAATGGTTTGTAGGTTTGCTTTACCTCAGCAGTGAGCTGTCTCTGAGCATCCTTGGCTGCACCCAAATGCTGCGTCAGCTCTTCGTTCTCCACAGCATACTAAACAGCAAGAAACAAACAAAAACAAAAACATGTCAACTTTATTTTAAAGCACTTAGTGTTCAGTGTTCGATAAGTTTCTGAGAGATATCAGAGCTTCCATACGAGCTTGGCCTTCTTCTGCAGATCTACTATCTGAGATAACAGGTGTGTGATTTCTTCTTGCTGTCTGGAAGAATCTTCAGTCTTTCTGGACAGCTCTTCTGCCAGAGAGGACATCTGCAGGTTGGCATCACCTGGAGACACCCACAGGGGTTAAAGTAAAAGAGATTTTAAAGATTAAAGGAGTGGCTAACATTAAAAAGATAATGAGCACACTGTAAGAGTCCAAAGATTTAAACACTCACGCAGTTCTTTGACGCAATCATTGACAAGCTGCTGTTCTTTTTCCTCATAAGAGATGGTTTCTGTCTCCAAATGATTCGCCTGCAAAAAACATAATCACGTTATTAGTGGAGCAGCTAAAAGCAATTTTACACAAGATTTGTGCAAAATGTGATACAAGCATGAAATTCGGCATGGTTGTTCCCAAGAGTCTTATGAACAATTCTACTCAATCTAAATATCCAAGATGGTTAATTTAACATTTTAATTATGTTAATAGTAATTTACTAACATGTGTTACTTGCATAATACTGTACAAGGTTACAGATAGAAGAAAAAAATGGACAAAAAAAGATACTTTAAATTAATAAAGTAATTGTATTACCATAGGATTACTGTGTGTGACGTGCCACTGTGCCATATGTCATAGTGTGTCTAATTAATCCATTTGCTCTCTATGAACAGCTGATTGGCCGGAAGCAGTTTAAAAGGACCAAGGTCCGCCTGCTGGATGAGTGAGGGAGACCAGAGGAGACGTTGTTCTGATGGTTGTTAGTTCTGCTCTCCAGCCTCGATCCTGTCAGAGACACCTGTGGTTGTTGCACCTGTTACTGTTTTGTTATTGAGCTGTTTTGTTGTTGGGACTGGGAGTTACTGGTTTAGTTTAAGTTAATGGTTTTTGGTTGCAGGGTTAGTCCATGGATCATAGGGCATGGGGGAGCGAACTGAATCCAACGGTCAACTCCTGGCTGATTTGGGGCTTCTCCCTTCCTTTTTGTTTGTTTTAGCCGGGGCTCCCTGTCTGCATTTATGTTCAGATGATTGGTTGATTATTAAAGTTTTGTCTAAAACTATACAGTCATCTGCTTGCCATTTACTCCTNCTATATCTAACCAATTAACATCTAATGCATTTGGATTTAGCCACTTTGAAATATATTCTAACCTATTTGCTAAATAGTAGTGATAAAAGTTTGGAAGTTCTAATCCTCCAGTTTCTTTAGATTTCTGTAGTGTTTTTAAACTAACACGTGGAGTTTTGTTTTTCCAAAGGAATTTAGATATGAAAGAATCCAAGGACTTAAACCATTCATTTGAAGGTTTATTTGGAATCATTGAGAATAAATGATTTATTCTCGGTAGGACCATCATCTTTACTGAGGCAACTCTTCCCATAAGTGAAATGGGTAGAGATTTCCATCTAGTAAGATCGTCTTCAATTTTCTTTAAAAGTGGTATGTGATTTATTTTTATTAAGTCTTCTAATCTATGAGAAATCTTAATACCCAAGTATGTAATGTTACCTGATTGTAGTTTTCCATTTAAAGAAGTATTGAACACACAATTTATTGGAAGGGCTGTGGATTTTGACTTAATTTATAGAATAATCAGAAACTTGTGAGAATGATGCATGCTCAATAATCCAGGTAGAAAAATCTAAAAAAGCTAAGTCTTGTCCTCTGGACATTCAAAAAAACAAAAACAAAACAAAGCAAAAAAAATTGTAGAAACGTTTCGTCTTTCGTCCGAAAGACTTCCTCAGTCTGTTTTGTTTTGTTTTTTTGAATGTCCAGAGGACCAGACTTAGCTTTTTTAGATTGTGAGAATGAGTTAATTAAGTTTATTATTCCTCAATAATTAATGAGGAGTTTAAAAATTGCTCTACAATAAACCAATTCAAGAAACTTTATAAAAAAAGAATGATTAACTCTTATACACTTTTGAGTTGTTAATGGGAAGAGTGATATATTGTTATGTATGTTATTGTTTAGATATTGTTTGCAACTTGTTTTGTTAATTTAATGTTTACGGCCATGACATTTTTGTAATTATTGAGAAAGGGGGCAGGTCTATACAAGATTTTCTTCTTCCTGCTCCCTCTTCACTCGTGTAAATATGTTTTGTCAGAGACTGTGTTTGTAAACTGATGATTTTTTTTTAATCGAGTGAATAAATTGATTGATTGATTGATTGATTGATTCAATAACATTAGATATAGAGTTTTTTGAGTTTTGAAGAAAAAGTAAAACATTGTCAGCCTAAAGACTAATTTTGTGTTCTATATTTTTACACTGTATGCCTTTAATGTCAGCAGTTTGCCCTATTGCTGCTGCTAAAGGTTCAATAAACTTAGCAAATAGTGTGGGTGAAAGTAGGCATCCCTGTCTTGTGCCCCTCTCTAAACAAAAGCTTGAAGATATTTGATTATTTGTCCTGACACATGCTTTTGGTGAGTTATATAATATTTTTAACCAATTAATAAAATAGTTTCCAAATCCAAAACAAGAGCTGAGCTTTATTTTAGTTTACTTCACTTTAATTTCATCTGTTGAAAAAATCCAGAAGTACGGTAAACAGAATCAAAGCTGAACAAAATATATACTTTATGATGTAAAAACAAATATTTTTCTGTTATTGAGTATGGGGGACAGTGTGTTTTCATCTTTTTGTTAGCAAAGACCAGACGATGAATTTACATAAAACTTTCACAAAGTTGTCATTCTATTATTATCTATACAGGGTTTATTTTGGAGTCAACCTAAATCAGGACGGCCACTACATTTAACGAACCTTTGCAAACACAAAAATGTCTTTAACACAGTCATTTTTACAGATGTTGAGCTAAGGTTTTTGTGTAGTTGTAGCTGAGAGTCATCCCCAACACATACTCTTGAGTGCTAACAGCTCTTTGTTTAAAACTCTGACATAAAAGGTGAACAGATGAATTCTAGGCTTTCATTGTTTTCTGGTTTCATTTGAACTTTGTGGCCCAACTGGACAGATCAGGTTGAAAGTGATGAAAGGTGACAGTAAGAACAGAACATTTTTTTAAAAAGAGTCTCACGGTGTGGAGGTGCTTGTCTCCTCTTCACTCTCCTCAGCAGCATTGCTGTAAAACTGCAACAGCTCATCTTTCATGGACAGGTCATGGCGCAGCTGAGACACCTGCATGTGCAAAAATAGAGGAAAAAACAAATGGTTGTTTTGCTTTCATTTTTGCAGAACATGTTCCAACACCTGCTGTACAGTAACAACTATTGGTACTATGTAACTTTCACATTTAAAGATTTTTCTAAACAGTACAACCTTTACACTCCAGACATAAAAGCCCTCAAACATGCATGTTTGTACCTCCTCCCGTATGTGCTCTATCTGCGCCTCCAGGAGCTCATTCCTGTCGCTCAGAACTTTGTTCTTCTTCAGCAGTGACTGTCCGATGCGAGCTGCCAACTCCAAATCACGCTCCTTCTGCATAAACAAAACAAAGTCAAAATACAAACACACAAACATAAAAACTATTCTTTTAAAAATGATTCTACATTTTCTGAATATTTAGCGATGTACTCTCATATCTGACAGTGACATCACTCCTATGTTGAAACAAACTCAGGCTAACAGTTTGTATTTTAAGTCTTGTGTTGAACAAATATTTCTGCTGATTCAGCTGCATGTTTTACAAATGGCAATAAAATTAATAAAGATCTCATCACCTGATATAGATCTTTTAACTTAAAAGAACAAATAAAATTAGTCTAGCAACATAAAAGCTGCATTAAGTTTTTACATGCTAAGGTTTAAAATGCAAGAGGATAATTAAAAATGAAAACAGAATCATGTTACAAATGCATCACAACCTTCTGTGGTTCAAAAACATTCCTGTTGTGCAAGCACAACTAAACTTACTGTTCTGATGAAAACTGACATCAGTCAACAATGAACTACAATTAAAAGTTTGTTGACCTCTAATAAATGGGCTGGGCCAGGTTACAGTAAATAACATGCTAGATATGGCATTAAAGTCAGCCAGGAAAACAAAACTACTGTACAGTACAGTATAATCTATATGAAACGTTATTACCGGTACTGTTTGTTGCAAAGGTATTCACAGGTAAAGGTAAGTTCTCTATTTTGTGCCCTTGATACACAAAATTGACTTTAACTATACTGTAACTAAAAATTATACAATAATATTAATTTAAAAAAGGGAATCTAAAGAGTTATTTTAAAATATAACAAGAGTAGTGCATATGGCACATATGGCCCATCGACAACTGTTATACAACAATCTATGGCAATGGACCAGCAAGGACCGCGTTTTAACTTTGACCTTGATTTTTCACCTTGACCTTAGAGCTGGTGTGACAAAAAGTATGTGACACTCAGTCTGGCAATAATGTGTAGTGATACAGGTCCTCATGCTTGACCTTCAAGTACACCTCTCCGCATCTCTCTGAAACTTTGAGTGTTACACTTTCTTGAGTCCTCAAGGAGACAAGTGGACACTAATTTTGTTACATTTATTTTGGATTAAGAGACACCAATCAATCAGAAATAACTTTCTTTTAATGTGTGTTAATTCAGAATTGATCAACAGTATACTTTTGTCATTTAATGATGATTTACTAAGCTGGTATATTTTAAATATGCCAAAGTTAAGAGAACATCTCAGAATGATCTTGCTTTAAACTGTCTGCTCTATGCAGAATAACTGTCTAAAGTTGACTGAACAATCCGTTCGTATTTGTTTGAAGTGTTTTTGGAACGAAGGAAAAGTTCTAGACATAACTTGCTTTCTGTCTCCCGTCCTTTCTAAAAACAATGAATCTGTTCTCAAAACAAATCACATGGCTTGTTCACATGCACCTGCATCTTCTGACGCATGTTTCTCTATTTACTGTCTACCCTATCTGTCACTCAAACTCACTGACTTGCTAAGTCACACCCTCTCTAGTGGTAAGACAACCAATCAGCAGGAAGTATGTGACTAAGTCACACCCCCTTCTTAAAGGGACACTTCCTGTACTTTCTTGAGTGCAAAGGGGGAGAACTGAACAAACTACTGGTTTTCTCCTTTGGAAAAAGCTGGAAACGTTGTGGTCATATGTCAATTAGACCTACGTTCTCAGCCGGAGTTACAGTAAAGCTTACTGTGCCTCATTCACTCATTTTCTGAAAGAATTTGTTTTCTGGAAAGTTTTATTTTGAAACTCAGCCAGGAGCTGGCTCTGTTCCTGCCGGGAGAAGCGCTCTTTCGCTCGTCTGAATCAGCACACACACGCGGAAGTCACTTGGACGTGAACTGGACAACACAGTCCGTTAGAGTCCACAAAACTTCAACTCTTATCTCCAGAGACGTTCGTCAACAGGTAACGAGACGTTGATTGTGTTCTGAACGTGTGAAAAGTCCAGCTGAACCCGTGGTGGGAAAGTGCCACCCTGTCATTTCAAAATAATTAACTTCCTTTAAACTTAGCTTTCATTTCTCACTTCTTCCTCTTATTTCTTATTTTTCTTAAGCCATTAATCTGTCAAGTAAATGTGCCAACAGTAAGTTAAACACTAACTTTCTGTTTGTTTTTAATTTGAATTCTTGTCAAAGTAGTTAGTAAATCAGAGCTAATATCGATACAAATGTTTAATGTACTTTTATGATTATTTCAATAAAAGGTCTATCTTTTGGTGGATCAACAGAAGTTGAAGTCTCTCGTGAAATTACATTTCTGGCTAATCACTTTAAAGCAATTTGATACCGGAAAAAGGGTGAACTCGCGAATGAATTTGGGTCAGATCAAGTCTGCTCCAACTTCTCTAAAATATACGTAAGTCAGTAAACTGACCAATAAGTCCTATATTATTACAAATGCATAAGTATATAAAGTTTTGTAAAATTATCTTGAGCGGATCACAAGTTATGGGCGGGACATGGAAAGTTTACGGGCATACGGACAAACAATATGTCCGCCTTAGATGGGTATAAAAACTGTAACCGGTGTCTTCATTTGTATTCAACCTGAAAAGTCAACACTAATACCTGGTACCCACTGCCCCGATTTCGGGCGGCTGAAGCGGCCGGTTTACATTCAAAGTCTATGAGGAGACGCGTGGAGTCACGGCGACTAGGGAAGCGGCGCGATTCGAGTGATCAAAGCGGCGCGGCGGCAGCCCAAGTTCCCTTCGCGGGCACGCGCGCGTCCAAATCAACCTAGCCGTCGAGCCGCCGACGTCCCAAATGTTGATCTCTGGAGGCTCGACGCATCCGGCAAACAGTCGGGAGAGCCTCGCTATCTGATTACACAACCACAACGGGACTTTTTTTGGACTTTTTAAACTTACCGGATCGACCCTCCATGAATTGGAACCAAACTCCGGTAATAAACGTGGCATTTTTACAGTTGCTGCTGACAGGCTGCTGTTCTCTCCAGTGTAGATCACCCCAAACATAAAAAAAACGTTTTATCTCATCAAAGACCGTCGGAAGTGCAGTTAACACAACAACTGAACCCGGAAAACAAGCTAGAGACCCCTCCCTCTGCTACCCCCTAGTGTACGTCATCAGACGGTCTTCAGTGGCCAGTGGGACCGTGACCAGCGGCCAAAAGGGGGCGGCAGGCGCGTTTCGAGTTGTGCAGTGGGTACCAGGCATCAGTGGAGCTATTTCTTGCAACAATTATAGCAGGAAGTCCCTTCAGGTTTGTCTCCATGAGCTTGGTACATTTTGACACTGGATGGTTTTTTTCGAGCCACATCAGCCTCCCCCCATCATTCGCCCCTCACTGGGACACTGAGCAAGGCCCTTAACTCCCACCATCTGCTCCCCCAGATGCCCTAGATGGCAGCTGCTTGCTCTACATAGAGGGCTGTAGTACATGGTGGTCTGTGATTGTGGCACGAAAGGCATCTGGTGTAAAAAATAAATAAATAAAAATAGCCAAGTCTTCGTGCAAGTTAGTTCGCTATGGTGACCTCTAAGGAAGAGGTTTTTGTATTGAAAGTTTTTTTGAATCCAAGGTAGAGAGTAGCCAAAAAAAGTCTACATGTCCAAACTGCTCCTGCTCCTTTAGATTGGATGGGTGTTGCTTGTGTCAAGTAGCCTGTATAAATAAAGGTTGAATGAATGAATGAAAAAGTACAATCTTTAAATCAAATCAGAAATGTCAAACAGAACTGAGGTTGGGACTTTGTCTGAACCATTCCACAAATGTTTGTTCCGAAACCACTGGAGTGTTGCTTCTTCACTGTGTTCAGGGTCATTGTCCTGCTGGATGGTGGAATTTGGTTCCAGTCACAAATATATGGGAGACTTAAAAAGGTTTCCTTCAAGAATTTCTCTGCATCCATCTTTCCTTAAACTCTCACCAGTTTTCCAGTCCCCGCTGATGAAAAATATTCCCACAGCACGATACTGTACTTCCACTACTACCTGTATGTTTCATAGCAGATATAGTGTTCTGATGTTGTCTATGTCATTAGGTAGAAGTTTAGGCTCATCTGACTACAGCACCTTCTTCCACATGCCCAAGGAAACACTTTTTTTAAGCAATGTTTTGCTCGTATTTCCAAGAAAAGAAAAAAGTCAGAGTTCTGTGTTTAGGCAACAGCTACACAGCTGTCTGGCAAATGTTTATGGTTCATTTAACACTGCTTGTGTTTTCTGATGCTCTTGTCTCATGGTGTCCAGACTTCCACTCTGCCAGATAATGAGCTGAAGAAGAGCTACAGTTCTACCACTGTGTTGAACAAGGTTTCAGATATTGTGTCAAACATTTTTTCACCCTGATTCCCCCTTTCACCTCATTCTGTTAGCAAATTATTCTGGTCAGTTTGTGATACTTGTACTCTTGGACCTTACCACTGCTTTTGATATTGTTGACCACAGTATCCTTATATCAAGGTTAGAACACTGGGTTGGGTTTACAGGTGCAGCTGCGCCTCTCACCTGCCTGCCCGGAAATATCGCTCCAGACGCCAAGGAAAACGCGCTGGCCGGCTGGTGAAGCTTAAAGCCCTACGTGCTGCATCTTCCTCTCCACTCTCCAGCTGGTGGTCATGGTTTCCATCGCCAGCTTCCATCGCCAGCTTCCCGCGCCCGGACCAGGTAAACAACGGGAGTTGTCGGTCTGTGCGGCTCACTGCTCAACCTGGAGGACTTGTTATTGAAAATCTGCAGCCGCTGGCACGCGCTCACTCCACCGCTGCTGGGTCCACCTTGGACTCTATCAGAATGTGTGTGGTCAACGCAAGATCTGTCACCAACAAAACTTTCATCCTCAGGGACTACTTCCAAGAGCATGATTTGGACTTTTACTTTGTCACAGAATCTTGGTTGTCGCCGGGTGAGTCCAGCGCCTTGACAGAATTATTACCACCGAACTGTCTGTATTTTAACGACCCGCGGCCATCAGGCCGGCATGNATATATATATATATATATATATACTGTATATATGTGGGTGCATGTATGTATATATATATATATATATATATATATATATATATATATATATATATATATTTATATATATATATACACTATATATATACTATATATATATATTTATATATTTATATACACGATCCTGTGTACATACTCTCGTTTTCATCACATGTACTACATGTGGTGCAAATGACGATAAAGACTCTCTGACTCTGATGTATAAATATGCCCCCAAGGCCTCATCCACACCAACAGAATGGCCTCATATACATACCAATGGCTGCAAAAATGCTAATTCAATGAGCCATTTGACTAACTCCCATGGGAACTATAGTTAGAATATCCAAATGGCTCACATGTGGTAGTGCTAGTGTTAATCTAAATCAGCATGTAAACGGTCCCACCCAAGAGCGTGGACATACACTGGACCTTGTTTTAACTTGTGATGTGACTGTTACTAATCTTGAAATCGGTGACAATGTGTTTTCAGACCACATGCCAGTCCGGTTAGAGTTCACCCTCCCCCATCTAACTCCTAAGCCGTGCGTTCCTGCACGTCACAGCCGGGCCATTAACCATTTCACTGCCGCACGTTTTACGGATGTTTACAACTCTGAAATGATAATTTCAGCCCCTGGTGTTTCTCTCCACCACTGAGGAGCTGACATCCCAGTTCAATGTTGTCTGTTTAAAGGCTCTGGATCATGTTGCTCCTGTTAAAACTAGAAAATCGAAACTCAGAGCAGAACCTTGGCTGAATGATGTCACCAAGGCTGTTAGGCAGCAGTGCTGGAGGGCAGAGCGCAAATGGAGGAAAGACAGGCTACGGGTCTTCTTTCAAATACTAAAAGAGAGTTGGTGTTGTTATCAGAAATCAGTAAAAGCTGCTAAATCCTAATACTTTTCAGATATCAGTGCCTCAAATTCTCACAATCCACAAGTTCTTTCTCAACCCTAAACTCAGTTCTCCCCCTCACTGAACCATCCCCTCTGGAAGCCTTGACTGAGCTGTGCGAGAACTTCTTACATTTCTTTTTAGAAAAAATTACGACCACCGGGCTCTCATTTCTCTTCTAACTCATGATCCATCCATCTCACCTCAATCTGTAGCTGTATTTGACCATTTTGAGCCAATCTCTCTGTCTTCTCTAGAGCAGGTCATGTGCAAATTGAAACCGTCTGGTTCCCCCTATGATGTGGTACACCCGTGGCTACTAAAGGAGGTTTTTCCTACTCTAGGTCCTTCCATTCTTGCTATTGTGAATAGCAGTTTATCCACTGGTGTGGTACCAAAAAACCTTTAAACATGCTGCTGTTCAACCTCTCCTGAAAAACCCATATCTTGACCCCCTCCATCATATCCAACTGCCTTTCCCCAGACTCCCATTTGTTTCTAAACTTCTGGAAAAAATAGTTGAGTCCCAGTTGAAGTGCTTCCTGGAGGATCATCCAATCCTTGAGTTATTCCAATCTGGCTTTAAACCTCTCCACAGCACTGAAACGGCCCTACTGAAGGTTTTTAATTACATTTTCTTATCCACAGACACTGGTGATTCTGTGTTGCTTGTTCTATTGGACCTTACATCTGCTTTTGACACCATCGACCATGAGATCCTCATTGCTAGGTTGGAGCAGTGGGTGGGCATCACATGGTCTGCTCTCAATTGGTTCAGAGGGGTGGCCGTGGCATAGTGGTAATGGTAGTCGTCCCCCGATCGGAAGGTTGGCGGTTCGAATCCCAGTTCCCCACACCATGTGTCTTTGTGTCCTTGGGCAAGACACTTAACCCCGAGATGCTCCCGGTAGGACTGGAAAGCACCTTGCATGGTAGTCTGCCGCTACCGGTGTATGAATGTGTGTAGCATTCAATGTGTGTAGCACTTTGAGATTTTCACTAATGAAAAGTGCGTTATAAATTGAATTCATTATTATTATTATTATTATTATTATTATTATTATTATTACCTCGCTGATAGATCCTTTTGTGTTTCCATCAAAGATTTGAGTTCTGCAGTGGCAGCACTTAAATGGGGGGTTCCGTAGGGGTCCATCCTGGGTCCTCTCCTATCCTCTTTATACCTGCTGCCACTTAGTACTATTTTCCGGAAACAAAACATGCCTTTTCACTTCTATGCTGATGACTGTCAAATTTACTCCCCCTAAGACACAATGGTACATGCTCTATTCAACCTCTGCTCGACTACCTGACTGACATCAGGGACTGGATGGCTCTAAATTTCTTATGTTTCAATGAAAAGAAGTCTGAAGTCATGTTATTCCCTCCCAATGACATGATCACGAACCACTGCATTAACCTTTCTGCTCAAGCCCTGTCTGAAAAACAAAAAGTCACAAATCTGGGAGTGATAATGGATCCTTCCATTAGGGCTGGGCCATATCATATCGTTACCGGTAATACCGGTATAAAAAGCTTGCCCGGGCAAAAATCTTATATTATGATATGCTAATTTCATGACGTAATACGTCAGGGCGCCCCGCCCCTTAACACCCGAGCGCTTTAAACAACTGCGCACATCCCCTCCAACAGTCTACTGGTGTAAAACGCTAATTACCGTATTCGCCGGTGTATAATACGCTCCGGTGTATAATACCCTTTGTCCAATTTTTCAAAATAAAACAGAAATATCTGTAGATAATACGCTTCGGTGTATAATACGCGCTGCCGTGACAGTCTTTTTTATGGCCACTAGATGCCGCCAAACCCTCCCCGACGCCGACGTAACGCGTCATCCACCCACCGCTGACGTTATGCGTCACCGATGAGACAACCCGGAAATGCGGTCCATTGTGCAGCGCGAGCTGAATTTAATTAAAATTTAACTACAGAAACACCTAAAAATGTATTTGTCAGCTGAATACATATGTTAACGTGTCTCTGTTTAATTTTTGTTAATAAATTATTACAAATCAGCTGAATTTAAAATGTAAACAACACGATGTGCGCACACACACACAGGCCCAGTTTGGAGCGAGAGCTGAATTTAATTAAAATAAAACTACTGTACAGAAACACCTAAAAATAAATATATTTGTTAGCTGAATATATATGTTATCGTGTCTCGGTTTAATTTTTGTTAATAAATGAGTACAAATGAGCTGAATTTTGAACGTAAACACGATGCGCGCACCCAGACAGAAACGGTTTGCTGCTGCGCATCAAGAGCTGAATTTAATTAAAATAAAACTACCGTACAGAAACACCTAAAAAATATATATTTCTTATATTTCTCCTGAGCTTAACTAAATGTGAAATCAGCTGGTCTGAGCTGGATTTTAAAAAATAGTTCGCCGATTTATTTCTTTACATTTAGCTAAATAAACGCTTAAAAATATATATTTCTTACCTGACTTTATAGCAAACGGGCTCCTCCTAAGCTTAACCAAATGTGAAATCAGCTGGATTTAAAAATCCACGGTGTGGTTTATGAGTGGTATCTTGCAAGCAAAAACAGCGAACCTCACAGCTAATTGCAGCTACCGGTACATCCAGAGCAGGGAGCGGGCAGCGACAGAGTCAGTCCGACCAAAGGAGGCTTTTTTTGGACACATGAGCTGGAAACTTCTGGAAGTGGCCCCTCTTCCTCTTTGCTCTCTGAGTCCTCTGCTGCTGCCTATAGCGCCCAAAGCGGCCGAAACTGGTACTGCACCATTTTGGCCAAAATGAAAAACTGAGATATCAGAGCCAAAAATGGGTCTAAAAATATGGGGAAAAATCCATAAATAATACGCTTCGGTGTATAATACGCAGGACATGCAAATGAGCAAAAATACTGCGTATTATACACCGGTTTTTACGGTAGTTACTGCTAAAATGTTAAAAACAACGCGCGCGCGTCTCAGCTTCTCTCCCCCCCTGCTCTGCAGGCATAGACAGCTGTCCCCCCTCCCCCCCGCTCCGCTCTGAGCAGCCGTGTCCTCGCTGTAAACTGTGTTACAAACACGCGCGGCTCCACAGTCACTCCTGTGATGTTTCTCTGCACGCTCAATAACCTTGCTGGTTTGTAGCAGACGTTGCTTTATTGTTTAAGCTGCACAAATACACTTAACAGACTGCATGATCCTCCACCGCTCCGTTCTCTGACTTTCTTTCACACCCGAACCTGCGCGCCTACGTCACGCTCTCACTCGCGGTGCGTTCACTGGCACTCTGTAATATACATGCACAACACTGCTGTATACATTACAACTCCATCAGAGACAGATCAGTTAAAAAAATGAATCAGAGGAATGACACAAACTTCATTTTATTTAGGCTAGTTGTTTTAGGAAACTACACCTGCACTTTAAAAATGATTGTTATTTAGATTGGAAAAAGTCTGCACAAAATATAGATAAAAAAAACACCACAAAAACTAAAGTGCAGGTGTAGTTTTACTTGGAGACTAAATACTTTACTAAATAAAGTAATTTCAGTAAAATTACCCCTTGTTGTTTTTAAAAAAAATTATATAATACTGCAAAGCAACATGTTAAGTTAATTTTGTCAAATAAATACATTTGATTTTTTTTTTAGGTTATATCACAAATTTATCGTTATCGTGATAATACTCTGAAATATCACGATATAATTTTTGAGCCAAATCGCCCACCCCTACCTTCCATGAAACTTAACAGTCATGTAAACATGATTGTTAAATCCTGTTTTTTCCAGCTGAGGGGACTGTCTAAGCTGAAGCCCATATTGTCTAAAAATAGACAATATGCAAGATATAATAGACAGTAATTCACACATTTATTACATCTAGGCTTGATTACTGCAATTCACTCCTGTTTGGTATCAGTCAAACCACCATTGCACGATTACAACTGGTCCAGAACGCAGCAGCCCAATTTTTAACCAGTACATGCAAAAGAGAGCACATTACACCAGTCTTGGCCTCCCTGCACTGGCTACGGTTCACCTTCAAATCCAATAGGCTCTTTGCACGTCAACTTCCGTGTTCCGGTCAATGCGGTTCACTCACTTCCGGTCTATTGAATATGGCGTTTTATTAGAGGTGTTCGTGTTTTCAGGGCTTGCCCAAGCTGACTATTAACGATGTTAATCGCATTTGTAAGTCTCATCCAAAGCTCCAACGACTAAATTAGAGAAAGGCTTTAAGATGTATGCCTCGTCTTACATCCACAAACACGAAGGTGAGTTTTACTTTGCTTCGATTGTGTGGCTAACGTTAGCTTTAGCTAATGCTAGCAGGCATTTTTACCGGTGATTTTGGTATAAATATGTACCAATAAAGTACCTGAACATTCTCAGTTATTCAATCGGACAATGTTTAACCTAATAATTTCTATTTGTGTTCAGTATATATTGCTTTTTTGCTGTTGATAGTGTCAAACAGAGACGAGGTAACAGGACAGGTTGTGGTTCTTTTAGCTTCAGATCCATAAAGAAACACGACAAACCTCAGTTTAAAAGTAGGGCAGCACTGGTAATTTGTCAGAGTTCGAGTTCAGCTGACTGTTCTGGTTCAAATTTATTATATGGACATGTTCCATGGGTTCCGTGTTATTTTATTTATTTATTTTTTTGCATGCATTTTGTTAAGAGCTCAAATGGGACAGTGTTTACAGCCCCCTCCTCATTTTATCAGGACATTTTTTTCATCATAACATTAAAAGCAAGACTAGTTTCACATGTTTTGTTTTAATGTTGATTGTGAAGCAGTTTGTAATCTTTATATCTTGAAAGCTGATGTATAAAGTTTCATTTACTAAACTATTTTAGATGTGAAACATTCCTAAAAAGATGAGAGCACCTCTCCTAATGTACAGTCATATTCAACAAATGTAGTATTCACAAAAGTTCATTAATTTCAATATTAATTTACTAAATAATTTTTTTTATTTTCATTTATTTTTGTAATAAAAATGACTGAGGTTTTCAAGTCTTTATTTCTGTTAATGATTTTGCTTGCAGCTGTGAAAACACGACATCTAAGATTAGAATATTGGTATACTGATCAATCTCACAAACCAGCCCCATCATAAAGCATATGCTAATTTGTTGATGACTGTAAATGACTTCCCGTGCTGTAAACATGAGTTCCATTTGATCATAGTATTTTTCACTGTTTTAAGGAGGGCACTCCATTTCATGCCAACAGTTTGAAAGAAAACCTTAACAAAATGTGTAATATGATCTGTCAACAGGTAGTCCTCAAGAGATTCCGTTCCTGTTGTAATGGTGACGTGCAGTTGTTCCTGTGTGGCTGGTTCTGGATTTCACAGGGTGCAAAACCAGGTCCAGTTGGCAAGATGGTGGCCTGGGTCGACTGTGTAAAGGAGGATTACGGTAAATAATACTGGCAATATATAATTTTCATGTCTTGCTACCATACATATATTTTAGCCCCGAGTTAAATACATCTGTGTGATGTTTTATTCAAAGGAATACGGGTACCCTCTTCAGAGGAATGACTGGCTCTCTTCCTGACCTGTCTGCTTCGAGTGGCAGAGGTATACTGTACTGCGATTTGGAACCATCATCTGTCACCAACCGAGAGTGTCTGGCAGCGACTGGATGGAAGATCAAAAAATAATCAGACAGAACTGTGATCACTTCTATTTTATGTTTTTGAATAGGTTGTGTGCTGTAGATACTATGAAATTCAAAAGAAAAAAAAAAGACACTTTGTTTTCAAAAAAGGCGTTCAATACAGGATCAACTGGACTTTATTTGTTGCAGAAAACGTTTCGACTTCTGTCCAGAAGTCTTTTTCAATTCTGAATGGAAGCTGAATTCAGAATTGAAAAAGACTTCTGGACAGAAGTCGAAACGTTTTCTGCAACAAATAAAGTCCAGTTGATCCTGTATTGAACGCCTTTTTTGATTTCATCATGTCCTGGACGACTGAGAATCTTCACCAGCATACGACACTTTGTTTTATTACAATTTATCATTTGAAGAATGTGTTTGTTCTGATTTGTTTTACACAAAATAAATGAATTTCAAGTTGCACTAAGGTCAGCTCTGGCCTGTAATTTAGTTTGTTTAGCTTGCCCGTGTTTTTTCATAAAAGCAAGTGAAATGTGAAAAACAAGAAATGTTTATTTGTCTTCACATTTATTCATGAAATTTGATAACATGCAATCAGTTCATAACAATAAAAATACATTTAAATGCTTCTGTGAGAACTAATTTCGTGTGGACAATGTCCATCAGAAATTCTTTCCCTTAGCCCATGCACTGACGAGGTTTATTTTGATAATTAACCAGGCAAGCCACTGTAAAAAGTTCATTAAATATGTAAAAAAAGCTAAGTCTGGTCCTCTGGACATTCAAAAAACTGTCTACAGTATTTGTTTTTTGAATGTCCAGAGGACCAGACTTAGCTTTTTTTTTTTAAATATTTTTCTACCTGGAGCATGCATCAGGGTAAGTTCATTAATACTTCAAACAATTGATAGTGGGATATCAATTGTTGATATCAAAAAAGGCGTTCAATACAGGATCAACTGGACTTTAATTGTTGATATCACGCTATCAACAATGTTATGCATATATACACATAATATATGTATACACATATTATGTGTATATGCACATAATATATATGTATATATACACTTACATCTGTATATATACTGTACACATAATATATATGTATACTGTACACGTATATATTGTGTGTATATACACATATATGTGCATATACTGTACACATAATATATGTTTATATTCACATACATGTGTATATACACATAATATATATGTGTATATACACATACATGTGTATATAGGAAATCCTTTCGGATTGCACGCTCAATGTGAACTCGCAGACGTGCAATTTTCTGTCTGGAGGATCCTCCGTGGAAAATGAAAAGAATCCGAAAAAAAAAAAAATCCGAAAGAAAAAGTCCGTGGAAATTTAAAAGACCATTACATCAGCATGCTTAGGGACACAGCAGTGTTCGTGATAATGTTTAACTTGCTTCTGAAACGCGAGTTTCTCTTTTCTAGCTGTCTAAGTTCCTCAAAGCGGAAGTTAGCGAGCCGCATCCGCTCAGGCGGATGTGACGTCAGCGCCGCAGATGCAAAGAGCCTATTCAAAATACTCCTGTATGTCTACAAATCGCTGAACTGTGTTGCCTCCCCCATATCTCATATTTGCTACAGCCGTATGTCCCATCACGTTCTCTGAGGTCAGTGGACCAGTTACTTCTCACAGTTCCAGGAACTCGTCTTAAGCGCAGAGGCGACAGGGCCTTCTCTGTAGCAGGTCCAAGACTTTGGAGCGAGTTACCGCTGCTCGTCAGACAGGCCCCCTCCCTCTCAGTTTTCAAATCCCGTTTAAAAACCCACTACTATTCCGTAGCTTTCAACGCCAGATGATCTGTGGTTGAACCTGTTTGCTTCACACAGGTTAGTCGTTATATTTATTATCTGCGACATTTTTATGTGTATATTCTGATTTTACTTCATTTTGTATGTTGCTTATGTGTTGCCGGTTTTTTGTCTGTTTGTACAGCATTTTGGTTGGCCTTGTTGCTGTTTTAAGTGCTCTATAAATAAAAATGGTATGGTATGGATAGATGATGGATGGATGGATGGATTGCTGGATGGATGGATGGATTGTTGGTTGGATGGATGGATGGATGGATTGTTGGTTGGATGGATGTTTTTGGATGGATGGATGGAGGGATGGATTGATGTATGATGGATGGATGATGCATTGATGGATGATGGATGGATTGTTGGTTGGATGGATGTTTATGGATGGAGGGATGGATTGATGTATGATGGATGGATGATGCATTGATGGAATGATGGATGATGGACAAATGGATTGATAGATGGATGATGGATAGATGGATGGCAGTATGTTAATAGAAAGCATTAATTACTGGTATATGACCCACTGAGAGCCTCTGAAAGTTCACTGTTCATGAAAAAATACAAATTAATATGAGCTACACCGCTGCCTTTATAGGCCCAATAAAAATTATACTGTTGCACTTAAAAATTTTAATAAAGTGACTGAGAACATTTAGAGAGACTGGCATATGTTATTAGGACTGAGAGGAGCAGAAAGTCCAAACAGCACTGGGGAGATACAACCTGCTCCGAACCATCCCCGGCTCTCAAAGGTCAACCCTATTTTCATAATAGCAGCCCTATGGCTGACTCTAAATCTGTCCCCTAGAAATGGACGCTGTCCAACGAGAAAGAGTGGGGGATAAAGTCCAGTACCTGCACGAGGCATCGTTACGCCAAACTTTTTATAGGTGGGCTGGTTGGAAAGACAGAGCTTGTGATATACTTTATGTTTTATAGGTTACATTTTTGTCCTGTGAGGAGGAAAGGACCCAGCAGCAAGTCTTACTCACATCCATGGACCTGAGTGCTCCCTCGTTTTACAGCCTCATGTTTTCATTAAGAGGACTGCAGCAAATGCATCTACGAGTGATATTTTTACATTTGGCTAAAATGCCGACAATAGTTTGTAACAGTGCAAGTGGTGGAAAGTTGTAAAACTGTCCTGTGATGTGAGACGTACAGAAGTTATCTGTATCTGTGCTCTCCCATCATTAGCTGACAAACAAAACAAAACAAATTATTACACAAAACACTTAATTTTATTAAAATAAGGGGATAGCAATGGTTAGTCAGAACCATGTCCGTTTGGAGAGGAGCAAGAAACATCGGCCGCAAAGTACGTTTCCTCCATCTGAAACAACATCAGAGGAAAGTGATATGCCAATGTTCTCCGTTGTTGAGGGATTTGGACAGTGAATGTTTGTAGTTTGTGAGATGAGTGTTTTTCTGGACTGAAATTAAACATGGAATGCAAACCTTAATGCCTTTGGTTCAAAATATTCAAGTGGGTAGGAGTTATGCCGGGTACCCACCAAACGCGTTTCAGGCAGCGGAAGCAGCCGGTTTACATTGAAAGTCTACATATAGGCGCGGCGAGGGCGGCGAAGCGTGATGCGACGCGTTTTGAGCATTTCAAGCAGCGCGGCAGTGCGTGGCAGTGCGCGGCAGTTCTTTTTCGCGCACGTGACACGTCCAAAGCAGCCGACGCGTCGAGCAGCCAAAGTTCAAATATTTGAACCTTGGCTGCTCGACGCGTCGCAGCAACCAATCGGGAGAAGCCCTGCTATGTGATGACGCAACGACGACGGAACTTTTTTTGGACTTTTTAAACTTACCCCAACGAGCCTCCATGAAGAAACCAGCCTCCTGTAAAAAACTTGGCATTTTTACAGTTTGAGCGTACGATCACCCCAAACATAAAAAACGTGTTAATCTCAACAGACTTTCAGAGCTGCAGTTTGGCTCGTGGAAAACCCACTC
>JBBPBX010003668.1:61658-77321 GCA_038048925.1 Garcialebias charrua
TTCACAAAATATTTTGCAATGTTCGTTTTTGCTTTATGACTTTTTAGAACATCATTTATTACTCGCCATGTTGTTTTAGTGTCACCATTGCTCTTGTTTAATAAATCACTATAGTATTCTTTCTTGCATCTTCTTATAATCATTACCAATTTATTTTTATATTTTTTATATTTTTCTTCAGCTTGTTGTGTTCTCGTTTTTAAGAAACATAAATACAAGTTATTTTTTTTTTACAAGCATTTCTCAACCCTTTAGTCATCCAAGGTTGGTCAACAATATTTCTTTTTCTACGATTTCTTTGCACACAATTCTTTTCATACAGAGCTTCTAAAATGTTCATAAATTCATCATATGATCTGTTAACATCATCAATATACACGTCCTTCCAGTTTTGCTTCTGTAAATCATCTTTTAATTGATCCATAGCTTTTTTTGATGTGTTAATTATTTTTTTCTTAATTGTAACTTCTTTTATAATGTTTTGATCATTTCTGTAGATAGTGAAAACTGGTAAATGATCACTTAAATCAGTTGTTAAGATACCACCTGTCATATCCCCATTAGTTATATTTGTGAAAATGTTGTCAATTATCGTAGCACTATGAGTTGTAATTCTTGTTGGTTTTGATATTAACGGATAAAGATTTAAACTATACATTGAATTTAGAAATGTGCTGATGTTATTTGAATCCGTTTTATTTCCCAGGTCAATATTAAAGTCTCCACACAAGAAAACTTTTTTATTTAAACTCTTTTCCAGTAGTTGTATGATTTTATCGGTGAATATTTCTATATTTGATCCTGGTGATCGATATACACAACTTATGGATATGTTTTTAGCATTTTCGTTTAATATTTCTATTGTTATTATTTCCATAAGATTGTCAACAATTATTGACATTTCTTTAATTATTCTACACTTTATTTCATTTTTGACAAATAGAGCTACTCCACCACCTTTTTTATTGTTTCTGTTTAAATGATATAATTCATATCCTTCGATGTGAACATTATTTTTGTTTTCATCATTAAGCCATGTCTCTGACAGTGCTATTAATGTAAAAGTTCTGTTTAACTGTTTTAAATAATCTGTTATTTTGGATATATTTGCATTTATACTTCTACTATTGATGTGAATAATAGAGAGATCTCCATTTGTTATATTGATGTCATTAAACTTTTCTTCATTATAGTATTCACAGTCTTTTATAGCAGGATAAAAGTTTGCATCAACCATATCTTCAACATTATATATTTTAAATTCTGAGTCTTCGTTTGTTGCTGTCATGTTTTAATGTATTTGTTTGTTTGTTCATTTTTGTCAATTTTTGTGCATGTTTTAATGTATTTGTTTGTTTGTTCATTTTTGTCAATTTTTGTGTATGAACATGTGATAGTGATTGGTGATTTGTCATTTTTGAGCTCATCAAAATGTGTCTAAGTCTTTCAGTTCTTTTATTATTTTAGCTTGAGAATTTTCATGTACTTTGATCCAGATGTTTCCGTTTCTTGTCCAAGTTTTTTTTATTTTTTCATTCTTTTTCAACAACCTTGCTGCATGTGCAATGTTTGCGTTTTTTTTAGTTAGGTGTTCATTCATGAAGACATTAGTTTTTGCGAGTTTCTTCGACATCATTACCCTGTTTCTTTGATTCCTTGACATGATTTAACTTTTTGTGATTTATTTACCTGGATGATTGAGCTTACTTACTCTTTTTATTATATAAGATCTTTACTTGTCTGGGCTATAGACTGCTGTATAACAGTTTGTCAACAGAATATCAAGGTCAAGGTTGTTTATTGTCATACGCATCACATCTGGTGGAGGGAGGCTGTGCTGTGTACACAGGGTCCCAGTTACATCCAACAAAAGTATAAATTGTAAAAGAAAAACAGTAACAAGATCTAAGATATGAACTAAGAATTACGATAAACTAAAAATAAGGATATAGTGTGCTGTACATTTGTTAACATCTGTTTAAGAATGGTTTGTTTGGTGTTTTTTTTTTTTTAATAATCGGAGTAAATTTCTAAATGACTCTCGTTCAATTTGAGTTTCCAAGTTTAAGCTTTTGATCCCTCTTTGCCTCACCTTTCCAACAAAAACCTTCCGTCGGATGTAACGTCGTTATTTCTAAACGCCGTCCAACAAATTCAATTAGGCTGCGATGAAAAATAATGTTATTTACACCTTACGAGATTACCTGGACTTAATTTCCTGGGGTTTTAAATAATCGACAAACAGCGCGTGCGTACTTAACTAAGCCTCGCATTATGCGCACAGTTGAACATGTCATCTGTTGAATTTAATGCTTTTTACTTCGAAATGCTCCCTCGTTTTTCCTTCCTTCCTCCGCTTGGCTGCACCGTAGTTAACACTTATTAAATTAGCAGCCATCCAGCGATCAAACACGAGCCCTCTTCCATCGAGCCCGCTGAATGACGGCAGAGGTCTCCTCAGCATCTGCCGAGTTTGCTCCAGATAAACACAGAAAGCTTGTTAATTATCTTGCAGCTTCAGAAATCTGTTTTTATTTTGTTTGAGCTACGTAGTTTGGATTTTTTTTTTTACCAAGTTGGATTGAAGATGTCTAGCTTCTTCTGCACCTTCTTAAACTGTCATTTATCCTCTCACCTTTGTGGATTGGCTCTGGTAAAACAGAAAATGTGAAGATGGAGAGAGCTGAGGGATGGTGAGGGTGGGGGATGAAGGATTACATAAAGGAGAAGCTGCACTTGACGGTAACTGGTTGAGATTAGCGCCTTAGGGGTACAGCAGTGGCTGTGATTCTGATACTGCGCCCCCAGCTAAACGCTGAAGGCCGCCTTGCCTGGAGGAGTCTGCCTTCACCCACAGGCAGTCAGAGATTGTTTTCTTACCCCCATCTCCCCCTCCTCCTCCACAGACACCTGTCATCTCCAATGTCAAAACTCCACACAGAGAGGAAAAGCCAACGCAAAGAATAAACAAAAGAAGCATGCTTTAAAAAAATAACAATAAAAAAGGCACACTCTGCATACAGATGTGGGGAGTCGAGGCTGTTTCACCCGCAGCCTCAACTGAACGGGAGGATTTTACTCAGGAATCTGCAAGACGTTAACAATAAAACCTTCAAAATAAAACAACCGTCACTGCATTAGATACACCTTGACTGCTAATCAGCCAATCACGTGGCACCAGCAGTGTCTTTAGGTGTGTGGATGTGATGAAGACGACTTGCTGAAGTCCAAACCAGGTATCAGACCTGTGGAGAGAGGACATGTAAGTGACTTTGAATGGATCATGGTTTGTAGTCTGAGGGTTTTGGAAACTGATGATCTGCTGGGATTTTAACACGCAACCACCTCAAGGCTTTAAATACCGTAGTCTTTTTTTTCTTCTTTTGGCAGCTCCCTTCTTCAGGGGTTGCCACAGTGAACTAACTCACATGAACACTTGATGATTATTTTTATGCCGGATGCCCTTCCTGACACAACCTCAGACCATCGAGCTACCACAGCCCTCTGTATGGAGCAGAGAGCTGCTGGCTAGGGTGCCTGGGGTAACAGATGGTGGGGGTTAAGGGTCTTGCTCAAGGGCCCAGAGTGGGGCAAATGAGGGTGGAGGCAAGTGTGAATGCGAACCAGCGACCCTCCGATCACATTCCCATCTATTCTAACCTCTGCACCACCACTCCCCCTTCGAAGGGAATGGTCTAAAAAACAGAAAATATCCAGTGAGCAGGGTTTGTATAGACAGATGTCTTGTTCAGTGGTGGGCACAGCTGGCCTAAAAGTTAGCTTCGCTAATCCATATTCCGCTAACTCAAAATGAACGTTGCTAACGCTAAACCCATAAACAGGTTAAAATAAACAAATAAATAAAATTAACAGAAGAGAACGCTAAACTGCTAAGACAACAGTCACTCAGTCCGCCTCACATGTTGTCTCCTTCCAGGTGAAGTCGACCAATCATGTCTTGTCCCGTGTGTACGTCAGCCAATAGCGTGCCTAACGGACACTTTGAGACACGCCCACAACAGACAGGAGCAGGTTTGTAAATGTTGTTAGCCAACTTAAAGTTGTCGAAATCTAATTTAGCTGAAGCTTATTCCACAAAGTTTCCATAGTTAGTGAAAGTGCTATAAATGAAACAGGTGTGCAGTGGACAGCATCCAGCATCATTGTGTGGCATGGAGGCTGCACAGCTGCAGAAAGAAAAGCTTTGCAGAGAGTGGTGAAGGCTGCACAGAAGGTGGAGTCAGACATCTACACCGCCAGATGCAGGAAGTGCAGGATTCCTGGGTTTTCTCTGCCACACTCTCTCTACAGCTGCACCAGTCGACCAACTCACACCACCTTCTGCTGATTGAGATGGACTGCTCTGCTGGAGTATTAAAGCTCCTGCCAGACGTTCTTCCAGTGCTGGGACATCAACTGCCTTTTGGTCATTCATGAACAGCCAACTAACCTATTTCTTTACAGCTGGTTCTAACCTTTGATCTTCTCCGGGGACTCCCGTGTCCTGTTTGTTGGAGTCTTTCCCAAAGCCTCCGTGTTCCTCCGTGGCTCTCCTGTGGATTGACAGTGTCCCTTCAAACTTCAAACGCTTCAGCATGAATCAACCTGCTCCTCTCTCCATTGTTACTCACTTCTGTTTGGATTTCCTTCCCTTAAAACCCAGGACCCCATCTACTCCTCCTCAGCTTCATCTACAAATACAACAGTAAAACATCAGTTACTGTTTGAAAACATTTGCTGCAATATCTCTGAGTGAACCAAGATATCTTGTCCTCGCTTCCCTTTCAGTAAATAATATTATATATTAATTATTAATAGTATATATTATTATTGCAATAATAAAAATAATAATTTCCTGTAAATAAAGATCACGTAATTTTGCACGTCTGGCCCTGTCATTTCTTCTCAGTCTGCTAACTTGGGGTCGACATTATTGTAAACATGATAGGAAGAGGACCACCTGCATCATGAAGGACCCCACTCACCCAGCATACATACTTTTTGCCCCACTCCCCTCAGGCAGGAGGTTGAGGAGCATTAAATGTAGAACCACTAGACTGAGGAACAGCTTCTACCCTTAAGATGTTAGACTCATGAATATCTAACCAGAATAATCACTGTAAGGAAAAACACACATCACTGTAATGACACTTTAGTTAGAGATTTGTCACTTTATCTGTGCTGCTGATTATCCATGCTGCTGATTTATTGCCTTTAAGCTGTTGTATTCATACCAATCTGCTCACAACAGACTCATGTTCAGGCTGCTGTTTAATACACTGTATTATATTGCATTATTATTGTTTAGCATATCTTTTGGATCCCTGTACAGGTATTTTATTTATTTATTTATATTATTGCTATTTTAGAGTGTAACTTGGACCTTGAGTACACAGTTTCATTCCACCTCATGTACCACATGTGATGCGCATGACAATACAGAACCTTGAAAACTTAGTTCCAGTATTAGTTGTTAGCTGAAGAGCAGAACTGTGGTCTGGTCTGGTCTTGGTGATGTCAGACTGGTTGGCGATAACAGAAAAGCAACATTCAAAGAACATCTCGCTCCAACCAAGGTCTGAACACACAAGCCGTCCTACCGTGAAGCAGCAGAAGACCGCACCGGGCGCTACTCCATGTCAGCTGGGAACAGGAAACTGAGGCTACAGCTCACACCAGACAGTAAGAACATGGAGCAACATGGGCTGGTTTGAGGGGTCTGGATTCTAGTGGACTCCACAGCCACCAGATCTCATGATATGGCAAGATGGCCGCGCTCAGTGCAGCCGCAGCTTCACGAGTTCCCGGATCATCTCTAGTTTTTAGTAATTTTAATAGTGTTTTTGTACCTGACTCTGCGCGTTTTTTGCGGGTGAATTACAGCCGAACTGATCTGTTAAGAATCGGAGCGGATTTACCACAGGGCACAGCTGAAATCAGCAACGAACTCAAATCAGAGCTCGGAAGATTGGAGCTGCTAAGAACGTCCTTCTGGAAGCAGATGCGCTCCAGGGGAAAGAAAAGGAAGCGGTGCTCTCGTGGAAAGAAGAGAGGTTGCCGTGCAGGAATTATGACGAGACTGCGGGCAGACGCTAAAACCGGTAGACCCCCGATGCCGGCTCTTTTTCTGTCTAACGTGCGTTCGCTGGACAACAAAATGGATCTACTTCGTTTGAGAGTGACCACGTCGGAGGAGATGAGAAGATGCTCCGTGCTTTGTCTTACGGAAACTTGGATCTCTGAGGAGACTCCAGACTCTGTTTACGAGCTGGACGACAGGCTCTTTTTCAGAACAGACCGGTGCACCGAGACTACGGGGAAAACGCGAGGCGGCGGTGTTTGTATTTACGTACACAAAGATTGGTGCACGAACTGTGCTGTGATAAAAAGAGCTTGTTCAGCTGCCGTGGAGTTGATCACGTTAAGGTGTCGCCCGCACTATATGCCCCGTGACTATTCAGTGATCTTAATCAGCGTTATTTACATAGCCCCTGATGCTAATGCTAATGACGCCCAGGGAGAAATTCATGACTTACTCACCTCGCTGCAGTGTAAATATCCTGAGGGGCTTTTCATTGTTTGCGGGGACGTCAATCACATTGATCTTCAAGTCTCCCTCCCAGCCTTCAATAAGAACGTCTTCACAGCTACGAGAGGAGATAAAACGCTCGACCAAGTCTTCACAAATGTAAAGGGGGCATACACGGCGAAGACACGCCCACCGCTCGGAGCTTCCGATCACGAGTCTCTGATCCTGGCACCAAGAGAACTCCCCCCACTCAGGCGCTCAAAGCCGGAACAAAGAGAAATAACAATCTGGCCTCAAGATAGTTCCCCCATGTTGAGAGACTGTTTTGAGAGGACAAACTGGTCTGTTTTCAGAGAAGCAGCCACTGATGGAAGTTCAGTGGACATGGAACTGTACGCTTCCTCAGTCCTGGGTTACATCAGTACATGCTCTGAAAATGTATCCATAAAAAAATATGTGAAATCCTACCCGAACCGGAAACCCTGGTTAAATAAAGAAGTTCACGCCTTGCTAGCAGCCAGAGACACTGCATTCAAGTCAGGAGATAAAGTGGAGCTGAGAAAGAGCAGGAATGAACTGAAGGATGGCATTAAGAAGGCCAAGGCCACGTATGCACAGAGGATCGAGGGACAGTTCACCTCACAAGACCCACGGAGCATGTGGAAGGGTATTAAATGCATAACAGATTACAAAGGCAAAAACAAACAATGCCCCAGGGACCCATCTCTGCCTGATGCCCTCAATAAGTTTTATGCACGTTTTGATGATCCAAACAGACCAGCTAGCACCAGACTCACCTCATCACCAGATGAAGAGCATCTCAGGGTGTCCGCAGCAGAAGTGAGAGGCAGTCTCAGAAAGATTAATCCTCATAAAGCAACCGGACCAGACAACATCCCAGGGAAAGTTCTGAAGGAATGTGCGGACCAGCTCTGTGAGGTGCTGGCTGACATCTTCACCACCTCACTTGCACTGGAGTCAGTTCCCACCTGCCTGAAGACCGCGACCATCATCCCAGTCCCAAAGAGCTCCACAGTGACTGGTCTGAATGACTATAGACCGGTGGCCCTCACCCCGATAGTCGCTAAATGTTTTGAGAAACTGGTCATGTCCCACATCAAGGCAACCGTCAACATCAATGAGGACCCTCATCAATACGCATACCGTGAGAACCGATCAACAGAGGACGCCATTTCTTCCGTGGTCCACACTGCTCTCACCCACCTGGATCAGAAAGACTCATACGTGCGTCTGCTCTTTGTGGACTTCACATCTGCCTTCAACACCATGATCCCCCAAACTCTGATAGACAAACTATCTACACTTGGACTAAGCCCCTCTATTTGTAACTGGGTACTAGACTTCTTAACAGACAGACCACAGTCCGTGAAGATCCACAACTTCTCCTCCTCCACCATAACCCTCAGCACTGGCTCTCCTCAAGGATGTGTGCTGAGCCCCCTTCTGTTCACTCTGCTCACATATGATTGTACAGCCACACATCCAGGCTGTCATATTGTTAAGTTTGCAGATGATACAGCGGTGGTGGGATGCATCACAAACAATGATGAGTCCAGCTACAGACAGGAGGTGGAACACCTGGAGAGCTGGTGCAAAGAGAATAATCTTCACATGAATGTGAAGAAGACAAAGGAGATGATTGTGGACTTCAGAAGGAACAAACACACCCATGCCCCACTGAAAATAGGTGGGTCTGCAGTGGAAGTGGTCTCCAGCTACAAATACTTGGGTGTACACATGAATGATAACCTCAGCTGGAGCAACAACACCACCAGCCTGATCAAGAAAGGTCATCAGAGACTCTACTTCCTCAGACGGCTGAGACGAGCTGGTCTGAGCAGCCCAGTCCTCACCTCCTTCTACAGGTGTGCAGTGGAGAGCATCCTGTGCTCCAGCATCAACGTGTGGCATGGAGGCTGCACAGTTGAAGAGAGGAAAGCTCTGCAGAGAGTGGTGAAGGCTGCACAGAAGTCTGTTGGAGTCAGTCTCCCCACAATCACAGACATTTACACCTCCAGATGCAGGAAAAGAGCCACCTGCATCATGAAAGACCTCACTCATCCAGCACACTCACTCTTTGCCCCACTCCCCTCAGGACGGAGGTTGAGGAGCATCAAGTGTAGAACCACTAGACTGAGGAACAGCTTCTACCCTGAGGCTGTTAGACTCATGAATAAATAAAAATAAAATAAAAAATAAACACTGCAAAATATCACATCATACTGATGCTGATCTGTTTTCTTGTTGCTGTGTTCATCTGTGTTCATCTGTGACCATCTGCTCATACAAACTCATGTTCGTGCTGCTGTTTATTCCCACTATATTAGGCTTAGTGTATTACTAGTTGATGTTTTTCTTAGTTAGTTCTAGATGTTATTACTGTTTTTCTCTTTCATTTGTTGTTGGATGTAACTGGGACCTCGTGTACATAATCTCGTTTTCATCACATGTACCACATGCGGTGCAAATGACAATAAAGACTCTCTGACTCTCTCTCTCTCTGACTCAGTCCAATCCAGCATCTGTGGGTTGTGGAAATGGAGAAGCATGGACATGCAGCTGACCAATCTGCACCAATGGCACAAAGCTATTGTGTCAACCTGGAGCAGAAACTCAAAGGAATGTTTTCTACGTCTTGGTGAATCTATGCCATGAAGATTTAAGGACTAAGTGATCCAGTCTGGTACTAGAAGGTGTACTGCACCTCGGTTTGAAATCCTGGTGCAGAACAAATTCACCAGTGTAAGAAAGGGTTGGGGGTTTGACCCCCAGCCCATGCAGTGTGTCGAAGTGTCCTTGAGCAAGAAAGAACCACTGCCTCCAATATACTTATCAGTGATGATTGTTTAAAGACTGTAAATTATATAATAGAAAGTACTTTGCAGAATCTAGAAAGGGTATAAAAAGGACTAGATGAGATTTGCAGAAAAAAAAAGAAAAGCTCAAATGAGCAGAAAGGAGCTGAAAGGAGTCGAATAATTGATGAAAAAAAAAGCTTAAATTGTCAGAATGAAGCTGAAAACAGCTGAACCAGAAGAACAGCTGAAATGAGCAGTTAAAGGTTTAAACAGCTCAAAAGGTTTGGAGGATGTGAAGAGCTCCATTCATTTTCAATGAGGAAAACATGGCCGACAAAGCTAAACGTTTCAAAAAGTAAAAACTACACTAATACCAAAAGTCACAGCAGGAACGTCCTGGATGAGCTGAATGTTTTGATACGTGACTTGTTAATTAGAGATGCATTCGACCTTTGATGTGACTGACTCAGTCGATGGTCTGAAACCCGAAGGTAAGAGTGAAACAACTTCTTCTCGTTGAGTTTTCTCCTCCACAGAGACATAAAAGCAGAAAAGATGCTCTCCTGCAGGGTTTGGACAACTTCTTTGTTATTAACTCTTTTAGCAAATGACCTCCTTCACCTTGAGCAGACGCAGCCACCTGAAGAGTCCGGGGCGGCGAGCTGATCCCGGTGTGACGCGGCCCTCGCCGTCCAGCAGAAGTCCGCGGTGACGCGACGCCGGCGGCCGTGCCAGGCGGTGTTGTTCCAACCGATGGGGGGCAGAGGACACAACAGAGTAATGGCTGCTACGAGCCTTCAGCCACACAGAGCTGAAAACACACGGACACTTTTCATCTGGCCTGTTTTTCCTGTTTTTAATTCCCTCTGTTTGTTTGTTTGTTTGTTTGTTGACCTTGCCGTGTCAACTAACCTTCCTCTGTCCAAGACCCTGAAGATAAAGGGGAAGGAGGAAAAAATAAAAATAAAAACGGGCCAGACAATGACATTTTTGTTCAGAGAAGGCACAAACAGCACGGACACCCCCCCCCCACACACACACACACACACTACCTCTAAGACAAATTTACTCAAAAACACGTGTGTCTTTGACGTCCGAGGCTGTCCAGACTCTCAGCCACCGTTGCCAAGAAGTGTCACAATGTCGTGACAACTTCAGCAACCGCAGCGTGATGGGTGACCCTCGGCCGGGCAGACGGGGGGCTGAACCCCCCACCCACACCGGATCCTGACAGATGTCATATACCTCCTCCACGGGCACCTTCTGTTTCCTGCTCACCTTTCTCCATCCCGCAGCATTAGGGCTCCTGTCTGCAACTCATCAAACGCACACACAGGAAAACAAACAGGCGGACACAAACGTGTACAGGATGGGCCAGAGTTTGTACCCCGACACAACCTTTATAAAAGATTTATCAGGTTTTAGTCGTCGTCTTCACAGTCACGGGGAAAAGAAAGTCCACCTTCCTTTAAATGTAGGGTTTGATCTGTCAGAGCAAAAATAAAATCATCAGTATTTTTATTTTCACGTTCTAAAATCTGACCTCAAACATTAATAACACCTAACAGAGATTGCACCATGTCATTATTTATTTAACAAAAACAGAGTTCACATCTACAGCTGTGTGTAAGAAAAACTAGGTGCACCCCACGATTCAGTACGAAGCTTCTGTGGCAGTGGTAACTGTCAGTTTCTCATATGGTTTGTGGAAGATTTTTGGCCCATTCTTCTTTACAACATTGTTTCACATCATTAAGATTTGCAGACTTTTGTCCCAAAGAGCTTTTTTAAAGCAACTTACTGCAAATTATAAAATTTAAATTAAAACAAGTGTACCACACAAATGGCACATTATACACCCATTACAAACTATTATACAGCGATGTATAGCAATGGCCAGGACAAGCAACAACCCTGTATGACCTTTGACCTTGATTTGTGACCTTGGCCTCAAAGCTATGGTGATGAAAAGATAATGCGACACGCTGTCTAGTGGTACAAATGTGTTTTAATAAATTATCTAAGGCCCTGTACACACGTAGCCTGGTGTTTGAAAAACGAATGTCTGCGCAAAAAAATATCTCTGTACATACATGTTCGGATATTTAAAATGTTCGTCTACATTTCCTTGTTTATTTTCACCACAGAGCGTTGTAATGAATATGCCGAACCCATACGTGGCAGTGTAGAGCAGTCACAACCCTTCAACCCAGCCACAACTTCCTGTTATTATTTTTTATTTTTTCGTTTGTGTGGACAGACCGCGAGGTTGAACTACTATTAAATACCGTGTTGGAGTACAAAGTTAATAAAACGCAGGAAAATGTCGACTGGGAATCATGTCAGAGCAGGTATGTTGACATTTTAGCGCTTTTTTTTCTCCGAGCATTATGTGACGTCAGCGCCGCTCCAGCTGGAGCAGAAACCTCCGGTCCTGAAAGTCCACACGCAGACTCGAAAGCGGAGAATTCTCAAATCTCCACTTTGGTCAGAGTTTTTTTTATTATTCGTTTATAGTTATATCAACCGGAGTTCACGAGTGGATGGAAGGCCAAACCGCATGATAAACTATTCGGTTTTACTGATATCTGGTTACGTGTGTACAGGGCCTAAGTGTATTTGAAGTGGTTGTGGCAAGTAAAGACCTTGTTTTAAATTTAACCTTGATTTGTGACCTTGACATGGAAGCTGTTGTGGTATAAAGTATAAATTATCTTAAAGGGGACAACAGATGCAAAATTCACTTTTTAATGTTTTTAACTCGACTTTGGGTAAAATCAAAAAAGGCGTTCAATACAGGATTGAACGCCTTTTTTGATTTTATCATGTCCTGGACGACTGAGAATCTTCACCAGCATACTGTATCTACTTTGGGTATTTACTTCTTTAAAAAACAGTCCTAGGGCCAAAGAAATGCACCCAGTGGTATATTTACTCTAAGTAGATTTATTTTTCAGGGATATAAATGTCTCGTTTTCAAATCCTGCGGTTTGTGACGTCACAAGCCGCAGCCACAACCCACCCCAAACCTGAGTCCAGCCCCTCACCTAGCAACCCCTGGTTAGGCTCAACCCACTTCAGTATAAAAGACGTGACGGTTGTTTTTCCTGATTTCATCTCATCTTTTGTTTAAATGTTCTTAATTTCATGTGTACAGCACTTTGTTGCAGCTGTGGTTGTTTTAAATGGCTTTATAAATAAAGTATAATTGTTATTTTTACGTTTTAGTTCAATTTTTAGCGTATTAGCGATCGCTCCCAACGAGCAGCCGGCAGACGTAAAACGAGCAGACCGCCGGCGAAGGGACCATCTGCGGGCGTGAGCTGCTGGGAACTGCTGGCTTTTGAGGTCCGTGGGTCCGGTCAGAGGTTGCCTCATACGGATAAATTAACTGGAAACACTCGGTGAACTTTGTGTATGTGTCTGGACTGGAGCAGCGATCGCTCCCAAAGCGCCGCATGCAACGAGCGGAGCTAAGCGGGCGGAGGAGGAAGAGCTATCATTAGCCTCGGATTCGGGTGGGCTAATGCCTAAAGGGAGCAGCTAATGGCGGCGCGCGCAGACGGCTTTCGGTAAGTTATCTTAAGCTAGCACTAACAGTAAGTCAAATGAGTAATAAAAAAAGAGCTAATTTTAAAACAACAACAGATTAGAGATACTGGCTGTTACAGAGGGCGGAGTTAATGTAAACAGATTTTTGAAGGGCGTGGCCTTCAGAGCTCATTATCATAAACAGCCTGTTCAGAACGGAAATGAGAAAAGGCAGAACTAAAAAGGGGATATTTCATTATCTAAGAATTATTTTGTGCATTAAATTGAATGAACATGGTCTGGATAGCCCACAGACATACCATAAAAATTTATAAAACCAATATGTGGTCTCCTTTAAGCAGATAAGAAGTTATGTGCAGGACAAGAGAAAGTTTATGTTCTTATGTACCGGTATGTACCCACGTACAGTACGCACCATTGGAGAATCTTGATCTATTCTTTTTGAGCTGTTCTGTTCCAGATCAGCTGCTGGGTTTGGGATCATTAACATGTTGGACACAGTTTGGTCCAGTCATACAGGTAACCTCACATTTGACTCTAAAATCCTTTGGCCTACAGAGGAGTTCATGGACTCAATGACTGCATGGAGCCCAAACAGTCATCAATCCCCCAGTTTGGTTTGAGATGCTTGTGCTGATATTTGGTTTTCACCAAACATGGTGCAGTGCATTATGGGTAAAGCATCTACTTGTTCTCATCTGTCCAAATAGCACTGTTCCAGATGTCTTGTGGTTCATTAGATGCAAACCCAAGTTGTGCTTCCATGTTCTTTTTAAATATTTTTCCCCCCAACCCTTTCAAACAAACCACACTTGTTCAGTATTTATCCAAATGTCTTGACATGAACTTTAACCTTCTAACTGAGACCTGCGGAGGCTGAGCTTGTGATTTAATTATTATTTACGTCTTTAATTTTAATATGTTCTGCATAACCTAAAAACAAATGAGCATTCTGGCCTTCACAAGACTCTATGAGAGAATGTTTCCTGTTATTTACCAAAGGCTTTTCTCTGAGAACAGTTGGTATTTTAGTCTTTGCACACCCCACTCAAAACCTGTTTGCACAGATTTTCCCCGTCATCTCTCAGACCATAGTTTGACAGAAACACTTCAACAAAATGAGATTCTGCCTCGTTACATTGTCTCATAGTGTTATATCAAAAGTGTCACCAGCCCACTCCAGGAATAACAAGTCCAACAAACCAAAAAGCCTTATGATATTAGATTTCCATAAACCTTCTGCTGGCTGCCTCCTCGTGTGGATTGTGTATCATCCACTCAAAATGCTCTCCTAGATGGAAATGTGCGGACTAAATCTGATCATGGCACTAGATAATGTTCACTTCTCACTCCTGAAACACAGACTTGAGCGGGGAACGGAGGGGATCCTGTGACTAACCCATCAATCACCGTGACATTTTGTTCAAGTGATGGATATTCTAATTTCCCTTTTATATACAGGTGCACAGGATGGATGGATGGATGACGATTAATGGATGGGCAAGGCTGTTTCCATGAAAACAATGGAAAGACGAACAGAGGCTACGGTGGATACATTTCCCGTGTTTTAAAGATTATAGCACACATTTAGGGCACGGCATTCTCATAAGTGTGTTCAGACAATGTACACATCCTGAGGTGGCAACGGGGTTGCTAACACAACAATTGTCTTCTCTCCACGGGGACCCACAACAAGTTCTACTATCAACTCAGTGGCAGTCTCTCTGACACCTTTACCTCTCCTCATTTTCACAACCTGCTTCTCACTTTTGTGTCATTGCTATCAGATACACATTTATTACCCCATCAAAAAGTGAGTAAAGTGTATTCTTCTCAAACAACCCCCTCCTCTGGCAGCTCTTCCAAGACAGAGTTCTTATTGCTTCTTTTCGTTTACCTTGCAAGGCAAAACTCAGATCTAGGAATGACGAAACACCAACTAAACTGGTCCAGTAGGATTTGTTAATGGTGCTCAGTGACCAGGGTAACTTTCCATCTGTCCGTTCCTCCATCCATCCATTATATTTGACCAACTTCTTCCTTTTCAGGTTGCGTGGACCACTGGTGCCCATCTCCAGCAGTCACTGTGCGAGAGGCAGGGGACACCCTGGACAGGTCTCCAGTCCATCACAAGGCCACATGAAGACAGACGAGACAAACAACCGGACAATTTAGAGTTACCAATCAGAATTTGGAGTTAGTTTTTGGTCTGTGGGAGGAAACCGGAGTACCCGGAGAAAACCCACGCATGCACGGAGAAAACATGCAAACTCCAACCAGAAAGGTCCCGGGCCGGGATTTGAACCAGTGACCGTCTCGCTGAAAGGCAGCAGCTCTACCCACTGATCCAGGGTAACTACCGTTAGCAAATACAGGTACTAAAACATTGTAGCAACAAAATCACAAATACAGCCTGATTCTCACTGGGTTGAAACTTTTGGCGTTGACAAATTACGAACAGTACATGAGAGGGAGTTTCTGATGGATCTCCAAACATCTGTCAGAGTTCGGTGTTTTCTTTTGTGACTCACAGGGTCTCGCTCTCCTATCACTGAGATTTTGAGATGGCAACTTTACCGGTAGTTTGCTTCATGGATTTTGGTCAGTCTAAGTTACTTGCTAAAGTGATTCAGTTCATTTGAGTCACTGGAGTCAGTGAAGCGTCCCCATTCCCTTATCGCAGCCAGAAACTACCAAAACTATGGCAGTTGATCTAACAAGGTTAAAGTGTCACTGACATGATTTTTTACTATTCATAAAATT
>JBBPBX010003669.1:0-26255 GCA_038048925.1 Garcialebias charrua
AGCGTACGATCACCCCAAACATTAAAAAAAAAAACGTTTTAATCTCAACAAAGACTTTTGGAGCTGCAGTTCGGCTCGTAGAAAACCCACTCAAGTAGTAACGAGGCTCACATGCAGCAGATTTCATCTGCCCGGTGTACAAGAAACATCCGGAAAAGGAGCCAGACCCCCCCCTCCTCTGCCTCCTCCCAGGGCGCGTCATCAGACGCGTCTTCAGTGGCTTGTGTGAAAGTGACAAGCGGCCAAAAGGGGGCGGCAGGAGCGTTTCGACGCGTTTGGCGACCAGTCATATCACAATGGCATTTGTTAACTAGCTGGTACAATTCCAGCCACATTTACAGCCACATTTACAAGTGTCTTTAAAGTGTAAATACTTTACCATAAGTTAAGATGACATACAGGTGCTGGTCATAAAATAGAATATCATGAAGAAATTTATTTATTTCAGTAATTCCATTCAAAAAGTGAAACTTGTATATGCGAGGTGCTAGCCGACATCTTTAACTCCTCGCTTACCCTGGCAACAGTTCTCACCTGCCTGAAGACTGCAACCTTCATCCATCCCAGTCCCAAAGAGCTCTTCCTCGCTGACCATGGCAACAGTTCTCACCTGCCTGAAGACTGCAACCTTCATCCATCCCAGTCCCAAAGAGCTCTACAGTAAGTGGTCTGAATGACTACCGGCCAATAACCCTCGCCCCGATAGTCACTTAATGCTTCGAAAAACTGGTCATGACCCACATCAAAACAACCATCAATATCAATGAGGACCTTCACCAGTACGCATACTGTGAGAATTGATCTACAGAAGACGCCATCTCCTCTGTGCTCCACACTGCTCTCAACCACCTGAAGCAGAAGGACTCCTATCCGTATGCTCTTGGTGGACTTCACATCTGCCTTAAATACCATGATCCCCACAAACCCTGATGGCCAAACTACTCACACAAGGAATAAACCCCTCCATTTGCAACTGGGTCCTAGACTTACGTAATTTTCGGTGCAAAAAAGAAATAAGAAAAGAAAAACGTACAATGCATTTAATTTGAAAATATGTCAAGTAAACAATAAATTTGTATAAAAATAAATAAAAGCGACCCATTTGGATGATATTTTAAATAAACAGCACTCTTTACAATAAATAAACTACACTAATAATAATAAAAATCTTAAGCAGCAACAGACCGTTTACAATTCAACTAATCAGGTTTTAAGTTTTGGGCCAAAAAGACCAACTTGTCCACATTTTCTGTAAAAAGCACAGATCTAGTTACAGTGAATATCTCCAGCTGTGAAGAAAACCACTCACTAACAACAGGTAGCAGGAATAAAGAGGTAGAGCTTTGCTAATTTTGCAGTGTGGCTGTATTTGGCCTCATTACTCACAACCTCTTCTTGGACCTGCACCCACCTGTCTTTGGAAAAGTTCAGAGTTCAGTCACAGACTTCTTAGCTGCAGGTGATCTCAGGTGGATTTCCCTGAACAGGAAGAAGTCAGCTGCTATCTCTGTCCCAGACTGGAAATAAAACACAAAGAAGTAAAAAAACGAGTTAATAAGATTAAAACTTTAAATTTTTAAAAGTTAATTAGATAATAATGATGATAAAAGAACAATACCTCTTCTTGAACGGTTGTTATAAGGTGGTTGAATCTCTCGGTCATCATCAGGGCAGGGCTCAGCTCCAGGGCTTGTTGACAATATCAGTTTTAGTTCTTTCATAAAGTGCTGAACTTTTTGGCTGAAGTGTTGACGTGATGGATGTTGTAACAGGGCTCAAGAACTTTAAAGCCGGTGCATCAACAACATTCGCACGTAGATCCAGAGCTTTAAAAACATCTTGTGTTGTTGCTCTGGACCGATCTGAATTACCTGATAAATGTTGTTTAAATGCTGCTGTTATCGATCTTTGCAACAAGCTGTTATTCTGTAGAAGAGATGTTCATGTTCGGATGATGTCATTTCAAGAGCGTTAACAAGTTAGACTGTTGCAGATCCAATCTCCGTGAAACATTGTCGACACACAGCTTTGGATTTGCGCTCGTCTTTTAACAAGAAAGCCATAATGTTCCCAAACAGGAGATCGCAATGAAATGCTAGAATGCTAATGCTAAGTGTGCTGCAAGATAATAGTGCCATGCTGAAACACGCGTAGGAACTTTAGTTCCGTTGCACATAATCTCTCGTTAATAAAATTTAATGAGTGAAAAAAATAACCGAAACTGTACGCACGTGGACCAAACCAAACGTGCTGTACCGAAACTGTTCAATACACCCACGTGTACTGTTACACTGCACTAAAACCATAGATATACACTGAAGGATCTGTGTTAGGATATTCCCGGAAATGGACCGCAATGATCCTTAAAAAATCCCAAAATCTGGATACTTATCTTCGGCAGATCCAAAATAAATGTGGCTGTTATTCGTAAAGGGCCTGCCAAAGATAAGTATCTGGATTTTGGGATTTTTTAAGGATCATTGCGGTCCATTTCCGGGAATATCCGGAAATATAAGTAGAAGTATATGTGAAGGATACAGAGATATATGACATCAGATCCTACCGTATATCTATGCACCCCTAGTTGTCAGTTATAATCATCAACATTAAAAGAAATAAACATTTGAAATATATCGGTATGTTTGTAATGAATGAATATAATATATACAAGTTTCACTTTTTGAATGGAATTACTGAAATAAATAAACTTTTTCATAATACTGTATTCTAATTTTATGACCAGCATCTGTAAAGTTAAACTGGAATACATAGTTCCCAGACACGCCCCAGTATTGCGCAATAGCTCCGTCCGCACCATATCTGTAGGCAGAAGAAAGGCAAAGATGGCGAACAAGCAGACACGAACAACCAGAGCGTGTTGGAGGTTAGCATAGAGTTAGCACTGGAGCGGAGGGTCCCTCCAGCTCAGACACGAACAACCAGAGCAAATTATACGGACAAAAACACAGCCACCCCACAGCTTCACCAAGGAACAAGAGAACATGGCAGTGGTCGGAGTTGAGTTTGAGAAAGAAATCATGGCAGACGAATCAGACAACTAGTCACAAGTTACTCTGATATCATTAATTATTTAATTACCGTACTACAAGGAGCGCACACGGAGCTTCACAGCTTTAAATCCAAAAAAGATGTGTAAACTGTCTCAATCATATCTAACCAGCTAAATAAAGGTTTAACTAAAATAACACACAGCCAGCACCAGCACTTTTGAGTGTTACCGTAGCATGTTGTTAGCACTGGAGCGGAGGGTCCCTCGCTCAGGTCAGACGGCGTGGAACCGTTGCGGGGGCACGTCCCATGGGACCGACGCGTCGCCCGCACGACGGCTCCAGTCCTCCGGACCGGCATGGACCGTGAGGCCAGCCATTGTTGCGTTAGCGAGATGCTAAGCTAACCACAGCATGCAAGACGGTGTCGCTAAATAATGAAAAAAAAACCAGCTCTAACACACAGACAGTTGTACTCTAACATTGTTTCATAAAATGATTTATGTAGAATATTTTGTTTACCGGCCAAAGGCAGATGTCTTCAGAGCAGATCGAGCAGAGTTGGGGCTGCAGGCTGCTCAGCTGTGAGCTTCTCCGATGAGATAAATCCTTCATGTTTACTTTTTTTTTTGATTGAGTGAAACCTGCGCGTTGCCCAAACGTCTACCCGACTGGAAAAACCACTGACACAACACGAAGTAACCATTGTAATTAATTAGAAATTAACAAAAAAAACAACGTGAAAAATGGACATCCATTTGAATGCGCTCAAACTGCAGCAAAACCTACAAGTGGGAGGGTCAAACAGGACAACCCACAGATGTGACGTCACATGGGAACTATGTATTGGGCTTCCTGGATAAGCAATTGAAGGAGGAAAAAGGGTCGTAAATCACAAACACCTCTGTCAAGAATTAATGTAGACAATAAACTTCAAACTTGTTTTCATTAAAATGAGAAAATCTGATTGTATATCAGGCTAAGAGTTTGACTTATTGCTGTTTTTGTTTTTCTACTAGAACATAAGCAGAAATTAAATTTGTGTTTGAATGAGTTTGTGTAGAAATGTGTTTTCAAGAAAAGCATTTTAATTGTCCCCCGTTACGGAGCAAAGGGGCAGAATTGGAAACGCTGTATGTTCGTGCGTGCGTGCATGTTGTATATATGATAACTTGAAACAAGTGAGCTACAGTCATATTTTTTGGTGTGTGGCTACATACAGATGTAAGGAAGGTTCCTTTCAAAAACTGGCTTACCATATCAAAACCCAAGTTGGCTGACGTAATAAATGTCTGTCCATGTTGTGAGCATAACCTGAAAAATAAACGAGAGGTAACTTCAATTTTGGTGTGTGGTGTAGGTAAAATAGAACAAGTACACAAACTAATGGGAAATACAAGCTTACCTACAAACACCATATTGGTGTATTAAGGGGCGGCCGTGGCGTAGTGGTAATGGCAGTCGTCCCCCGATCGGAAGGTTGGCGGTTCGAATCCCGGTTCCCCACACCATGTGTCGTTGTGTCCTTGGGCAAGACACTTAACCCCGAGTTGCTCCCGGTAGGACTGGAAAGCACCTTGCATGGTAGTCTGCCGCTACCGGTGTATGAATGTGTGTAGCATTCAATGTGTGTAGCGCTTTGAGATTTTCACTAATGAAAAGCGCGTTATAAATTGAATTCATTATTATTATTATTATTATTATACAAATAAGTCCCATCACAAGTTCACCATTTGTCCAGTAATCCAGTCCACAGCAGCCAAAGATTGGATTTACTATTACTACAATCCGAAATCACTTATGTCGACCTCTGCTTTTGTTTAGCTAGAAAAACAGCCAAACTTACTGAAAATGAGAGCCCAACTGATAAGAAAATTTTGGCTATCACTGATACCGCTATTGAGAGGGTAATAAGGCAGCCGCCGATAACTGATACAATGGCTGAAAAAAATTGAGCTTCGTCCACCTCTAAGAATCCAAGAAAACAGCCTGGGCTCCTTATCCAACAGACTGTCCAAATCTGTTGCAACGTCTACTTGGAGAAATAGGCAACATATGTTCTTAGAGTGCACTCATCTCCATCAAAATGCAATGCTGCTATAGTGCAAGGAAAAAAAGATAATTTCAAATAGTAACACAAAAAATAGTAACAATAAAGTAGGTAGGTCCAACCGTGATTTGTTGTGTTATTAATGGGTGTGTATTCTGACCTAAAAATGTGTTCTTAGGCAATTCTATCACCATGACCTTGATGACTAAGAATCTGCACAGTCATCTTATGCAGTTGCTTTCAAATGTTTTTTTTTTTAAATTCATAGGAAGAAGTACATATTTGTAATGAAAATGTGTTTTTGTATTTAAATAAGCAATAAATATGGGATATACGTATCTGAACTGCAAGAATACTGGTTTGTCTCTTCACTTTAAAATCAGTCGTATGCCTGTTTCAGTTTTATTCAGTTTTCCCTACCTTAAATATCATCACTAAAATGCACGCTTGTAGCTAACTCATGCACTTCATTTGCAGGATCACTAAACTCCACTGGTTGGTCTCGCTCATGACAATTGGTGTTTGTGCGGTGCTGAGATAGTTGCCTCTGAGTGCTGCCTCTTTCCTAATGCCTGTGTGCCAAATGAGACATCTCGGGTACAGTACATGCAGACCAGGCACTAGACTGAGATGCTCACAACACAGTCTGCACAAAACAATCAGGCCTTTTGTCCTTTCCTTTGCCTCCCGGTCACCCACACAGTCCTCGTAATGCTGTGGAGAAAGAGCGTCTTTATCTTTGCTTTCCACCGACTCATCTCAGTCTCGTTTTTTGTGTTCTGTCGGAGAAGCTTTAACAGCATGTTGCAACAATGTTCTTCCAGTAACTATTCACCCACACAAGCTCTGACATTGAGATTTAATCATTCACACACAAAGGCACTTTTAATCATTTACTTTTTATTGAATAACACGAGACAGTATACCTCAGGGATGTGTCTAATGTCTTGTATGGAAACGTACACAGATGACAAAAATGTGATATTATTATTATTATTATTATTAATTCAGGTTAAATACTACACATTCTGTCCTTCACCGATCCTTTGGTTGTGTCAAACATGGCTGAATGCGGCGGTGTCCTTTTTATTTTTTTGACGATGCTTAAAACGATTGCTCAGTTGCAGGTGGGAGGAGACAGAAGGGGCTGGACAGAGGCTTGCCAAATCAGATGAGTGAGCAGTTAGGAGGAGGAAACTCAGTAAGTGAAAAAGGAGATGACTGGGTGGGGGTGGGGGAGAGAAAGCAAAGGGGTTGGAGGATGTAGACGAGAGAGTGTGTGGCGTATGTGTTTCAGACGCGACTCGAAGAGAGGGTGGGTGAGGCTGGTATAAAAGGATAAAGACAGGGCTGTGGTTTGCGTCACGTGATCTGCTGGCTGACTAGCCTGGTGAGCTCCTGGTGGCAGCGAGACCACAGACACAGTGCATGCAGGGGGAAGGAGGGAGCAAAGCTAACCACGAAAAGACAACTGAAATCCCTCATTTCCTTTTTCCTGCCCCACACATTTGTTTTTCCTCTTGTTTCTCTCTGCGTCCTGAAGGGGATTACCTCCCAGAACCGCTCACCCAGGCTACTCCATCTCCCCTCCCGGCCTCAGCAGGCCAGGGAATGTCCGAGTGGCAAGATGCCTTATGTGGACCGACAGAACCGCATCTGTGGCTTTCTGGACATTGAGGAGAATGAGAGCAGCGGCAAGTTCCTGCGTCGTTACTTCATACTGGACACCCAGCAGGGAAGCTTGGTGTGGTTCATGGACAACCCACAGGTAATTACCGTACACAGAACTGTGTTAGCTTAGCTCCTAGCTTTAAGAAGAACTGCACAGGCAAATGTTTAACCAGGGGATGTAAAATCAGAGAACTTCAACCAACTACACATCATATATCATGCTTCAGAGATGATCAGCTCTTATACAAACACAGGCAACTTATAGCTACGCACTCTCCATTCATTGAGCACACACAGTACACTCTAAATGTTTCCAATGCCAGGCAGCCCCACGAGGATAGGAGAAGTTGTAATTATGTAATTCTAGCTGACAGAATTGAGAAGCACATATTTTAGGCACAAGAGTGTTTCAAGGAAAGTGGTGTGTGTCTGTCTGTTTTAGCTGCTGGCAGACACTGCTGTAAATAATTTAAAATGGGGCTGGTTGTATTTTAAGTTTAAACCTGAGATTTGCCTTTTTTGTTCTTCTAATTGTCTAAATTAGTCCATAACTTTAGCAGCAGTGTTTCAAACTAAAAGTGTTGCCACAATCTGCTCTGTGTTTTTTCAATATTCCTTTTTGTGTGTGTGTCTGTGTGTAAATCTTGGTTTATTTTTTACTTCTTCTCCATGCTGGTTTTAAGATGCTGTTACATGAACTGTTTCTAAATAATGCATTACAGGGAAAAAAAAACTTAAATAATTAAGTCCCTCTCTTTTTATAAATTGAAAAATATAAAATTTTAATTATGTTAAATCGAGGTCTCCAAGTTTCAAAAATACAACTAGGCTCTGATATGAACTAATGAGTTTGGCCATGTTTCACTTTATAATACTGTCTCACTTTGCTGAATGTGTCTTCACCTGAGGACATTCTGTTTTTCACAATCAAGCTTCAACTATAAAATCATTTTGGTCCTTCACTTTTAATGCATATATTTTTGTTTTGTTTTATTATTTTGACCAATTTTCCATAGAACTTGCCTGTTGGTGCAGACAGTGTTGGCTTGCTGAAGCTCGCTCACATCTCTAAGGTAAGCAGAAATGCCACTGCAGCATTTCTTTAGGCTACCGTAATATGACTGTATAGAAATTGTTTAATTATTTATAATTTAGTTAGACAAGGAAGATAACTGTGTGATTAATCCACCTTTAGGTCAGCGATGCCACTAAGCTTAGGCCAAAAGCCGAGTTCTGCTTTGGTAAGTAAGCACTTAACAGCCGAATCTTGCTATCATTCAATACAATTTAAACTTATTTCATCTGTGGACATTATAATGATGAAACATAGCTTGCTCAAAAATGTTAATGAATAAGCTTGTCGAACATCAGCACTAATTGAACAAAACAAAATAATGTTTACAGTTTTTCCCTGTTTAATTTGAGCTAACACTGCTCCCTACATTGGCATCCTCATAGTTACTGTGTTTTAGTCAACACGAAGATTCAGGAAGCTGCAGCAGTTACAGGTAGTTATCTGGGTTCATGTTTGACCAGTATACCTTTCAGTGATTGTTAGTGCAGTTAGGATTTATAGTGCAATGGTTGAATTGGCATATAACTTAATTTCTGACAGTTTATTGTCCTACATCGTGGAGCAAAATGGGGAATTGGAAATACCCTCCATCTGTCCGTTAGTTTGTCATGCGAGTTAATAACTTGAAAAATAAGTGAGGTACCAACTTCCATTTTGATGTATGGTTGCTTCTAGGCATAAGAAATTTTGCTGTCAAAACCTGGGTTGCCACGTCTAAATCCAAGATGGCTGCTGCCATTTATATGTAGACCTTGCGAGCTGGCTAACTTGAAAAATAAACAATGTGCACAAGTCCATCCATTATCTTCTGCTTGTTCCGAAGTCTGGTCGCAGCTTGAGCAGGGAGGACAGACATCTCTTTCCACAGCCACCTTTTCCAGTTCTTCTGGGAGGATTCCAAGGCATTCCCAGGCCAACTGATAGACATACCATAGTCTCTCCAGTGTGTCCTGAGTCTACCCTGGGCTCTCCTCCCAGTCAGACATGCCTGAAGGACCTCCCTAGGGAGGCGCCCAGGGAGCATCCTTACCAGATGCCCGAACCACCTCAAAAGGCTCCTCTCGATGTGGAGGAGCAGCGGTTCTACTCCCAAGTCTCCCAGATAACTGAACTTCTAACCCTATCTCTAAGGGAGAGTCCAGCCACCCTGCGGAGGAGACTCATTTCAATCGTCTGTATCTACGATCTTGTTCTTTCTGTCACTTCCCAGAGTTCATGTAAACTTACCTCATCGAGCCTCCATGAATTGGAACCAGACTCCGGTAAGAATCTTGGCATTTTAAACAGTTGCTGCTGTCCGCTCAGCGTACGATCACCCCAAACATAAAAAAAAAAACATTTTAATCTCAACAAAGACTGTCGGAGCTGCAGTTCGGCTCGTAGAAAACCCACTCCAGTAGAAACGGGGGTCACGTGCTGCTGATTTTATCTGCCAGCAGCATGAAAACACAACAACTGATGACCCTCTGCCTCCCCCTAGTGCGCGTCATGAGACGCGTCCCAGTGGGTACCCGGCATCAGAGACAAGCGGCCAAAAGGGGGCGGCAGGAGCGTTCTGAGAATTTAGGTGGGTACTCGGCCTTAAGGCTCAGCTATCTCCTTACCACAACGGACTGGCACAGAGTGCAATATTGCAGACACTGCACCAATCTCTGTCAGTCTCCCTCATTCATGAACAAAATCCCAAGATAGTTGAACTCTTTCACTTGAGGCAGAATCTCACCCTCGACCTGAAGAGAGCAATCAAGCCATCACTGGCCATCCCCTGGCTCCAATGTAACTCCTACCCACTTCAATATTTTAACACCAAAAAACATTAAGGTTCACTTGAGACCAAACTTTTAAGCATTCTCTGGCTGGACTTTTCAACATTTAACATCCTTTTGCAGTGTCTTGTTTTTCCTTTTAGATAAAGCATTTAAAATATGTTGCCTTGAAGTCTTTTAAGCAACTGGAATCTCAGATTGTTACATTACAAAACAAATAAATAAAAATCAGAATATGGTGTAAACTTACCAGAACCCTACCTGAGCCAGCATTGTTCTGCTTTTTGAGAATGCATGGGCCTTAAAAGCCAAGCTGAGTTTAATTTAGACTAAGATTTGGATGTTGTATCACTTTCACTGTGTTTCCAAGATTGAACATTGAAATTTTCAAGAATCGTTAGGATTTCCATGAAAAAGGAGATAATTACCGGTACAGATCAACACTAATTTAAAAGGACAATTCTTAGAGACCTTTCTTTTAAGTATTTGAGGGGGAAACTGCATCTTTTAAGTAAAACTGATCCAAGTAAACCTGTTCTTAGTATTCTTTTTATTAAATTACTTCATTTTACATCTAGTATACACTGAAAGCAAACTATTTTTCATTGGCTTGGACCTCCTCTGTTTTTAGATTTAATTCATGCCAGAGACATAAGGTTTCTTTAAATCACTCGTCATCCTGTCCCATGGGGATAGCTTTCAACAAAGAAGTACATGTGTCTCCATCTGTCCTTGACTTGACACTCCTCTGTGGGCAAGATGAAAGTGAAAAGCATTTCATAAATAAGAACCATCATTGGGTTATTTAGGAATAAACTCCCATTCTTGTTATTTACGATCGTCTCGCCGCTCCTTATGTCAGATTCAGGCACAAGAAATACTAGTATGACCAGAAGTTGACTGTGTGCGTGTGTGTACATATTGTGTGGCTATGTGTACACCACATGTTGAGGTTTCAACAGGATACCGGCATCCTAATCGGAACCTGATTCCTAGATGTATGAAGTTATTTTTAAACTATTTGTGCACCATATGTTGTACTGATATCCACAAGTCCTGCCCCTCCCTCCTTTATGCCTTGAGCCATTCCAGAAGAAATATAGAGGTATTCAAAAAAAACTAAGTGGCTGTCAGGTTTACAGATTTATTTTAAAGTAAGAAAACTATTTCCTCCTGTAGTTTCCAGAACTGATATCTTTTGTATTGTGGGAGGTATAAGTAGTGCCTGTATAGCTTTAATGCGTGGCAGCCTTTTCCATTAAAGTCTTGTTGATGGCTTTTCTCCCAGATTTGTTATTGCAGTGCTCAAGAGTCCACTGCATTTAGTCAACACATTTGTAGAAAGTTAAAACTGTTTAAATATGTTATGCTGGTCATCTTAATAAGACTGATTTCTTTAGTGGGATTGGGGGACAGAGGTTTATATGGTCTTAAAGCTGGATGAAGCACACAGAACTAGAATGAATATGAGACAATGTTTGCCTTGTGCCTTTTACAGCTTGCCCTTGACAGTTATACCAGCTCAGCTTTAATGTAATTTATTACCATGGTGTCAGAATGAAACAGACGACACAAGGAGGCTTTGAACAGCAGAACTTAGGGATTTGTGGCAGAAAGAACTGCAGACGGATCTCTGTTTCTAAATCCTGGATACCCAAAGAGTTTAGTGAATAAAAATGTGTTTAGCTCATGTTTACCAAGGAACCAAATTTGCTTGGCGTTTGCTGGTTGTATTAGATAATGTATGGCAAACTCAAAGCTCGGGGGCCAAATGTGCCTTGTTGACATCTTGTCTGGCCCCCAAGATGATATGTGAAATGTAAAATACTTTTATCTCTTGAATTTTTTCAGTAATCTTTGATTATGATGTCGAAAGCACAACAGGGAACATCAAATGAGACTAATCAAACTCTTGTCGAGGAACCTGTGACCAAGAAAAGATGTTGGGTTTTTTATTTGAGTTAATTTAGATTCTGGAATTGGCCCTTAGTTTGAAAAAGGTTTTAATTTTGGCCCCCTTTTATAAGTGAGTTTGACACCCCTGTATTAGATGAACGAAGGTGCTCAATCTAGCTCATCGCTGTGTTCACGTGGTGAAAAAAATGCTGCTTTTGCTGAGTGGGAAACTTCTGTGGCTCAGCTGAATTTTCTTTCCAGAGAAGCATGTCTGTCTGCACTCTGGCGCTCATTGTTATACAAGAAAAGTCAAGATAACAGTTCAACTCTTCATATTTATTGGTAGTTCCAAATAATGGACAAGAAGAAATTCTTAAAAACGTCATAGAGATCTTTCAGGCATGTAGTGTGAATTTGATATATTGCATCAAATCGATGGTATAATAATTTGTCTGACTGCAACAGGAGAGGGATGCCTGAAGTTAAATTCACTCTGTCTAATGTCCCAACTGTTTTATGGTCTGTTAGTCATCAATGCTAAGATGAGGAAGTACTTCCTGCAGGCCAATGATCAGCAGGACCTGGTGGACTGGGTCAACGCTCTCAATAAAGCCACCAAGATCACTGTGAGTCCAACACATGCATGACATGCCATCTCTTCCTGATTTGACTGTGTGGATCATTTCTTTCAGACCCCCCCCCTTTTTTTTTTGTTTAAACTGAACAAGAGGACTTTCAAGGTATTAGATGTGAGTCAAAGCATGACTAACAGGATGCTGCATTGTTGTGCTGAGGTTTAGGATGAAGAGCGTGTCCATTGTTCTCCATGAAGACTTAAACCATGCAAAGAGGAAATGGATGTGACAGTGTTTGTTTTTTCTTTTCCCTGTCTTAGGTGCCAAAATTGTCTGACAACCAGCAGAACTCTGAAAACCAGAAGGTTTTGCCGGACGTTGTAGGAGCCAAGAAACAAGTTTCCTACAAAACTGAAATAATTGGAGGAGTGCCCATTGTTACCCAAACACAGGTAAACTTTTCTCTAAACACAGGCATGGGATTTTATGAAAGATTCAGACAAGTTTAGGTTCAAACAAGCCTAACCAACCGCAACGTACAAATATGATCTAATCCTGCTTATTTTAACGTTTCTACTGTATAAATGACATGCACCGTTACTTCTGCTTATTTGCAGTAAAAACACAAGCTGGGAACCAAAGTCCATACTCAATGGACTTTGGACAAGCTGGGGAGGCTTCCCTTCAAAAACAAAAATAAAATAAAAAGACTACTGTTGGCCAGCACCACATGACTACAGCTTGTTTACTATTCAATATTAGGCTTGTTGCTTATTGTTTATTATTTTGAGAACCAAGTTATTATTGCTTTACCAATCTTTATTTCATCTGCTCATATAACTTTCAAACTGTTACCGGTAGTTTATATGTAAAAAGGTGTAAGTTATTTTATTTATTGCAGAGTTGTTCATTTGGCAAAAAAAAAATACCTCAAAAGAAACTGATTCCAATTTCTTAAATGAGACTTGTGAACAACAAAAACAAAACGAAGCCAGCATCTCTAGGATGTCTTTTTTATTTTAAAATAAAACACAGCAGGAAGAAGGTTGAGAGAGCTCAATTCTTTCTAGAACCGTTCTGTTTCTTGTAAACAATCTACTGTAGTTAGCTGAACAGATGGGTTCTTTTTAGTTTTGTGACATTTTTGGCTTTAGTTTTTGTTTAACTTAAAACATTCAAACCAAATGCAGCAATGCCATACATCTAGCTCAGTTTTTCTAATTCCATCTTTTTTAGATTGCTTCTGATGACGTCTTAGAAAATAAAAAAAAACATTTTTTGTCAGAATGTAGAAGTGTCTTGTTTTTTTTCATCAAGCTTTAAATGCAGTACTTTTCTTAATTTTATCTTTCAGCATGAAGGTGGTGACTCTGCTAACAAACTGGAGCGTGAGGCCATGCAACGCTCCCACAACCAGCTGCCATATTTTCTGAGCAGGTCAGCTCAGGAGAACACCGTCATCAAGTTGGGCTACTGTGTCAAGCAAGGAGCTGTGGTATGCCACTCTTGTATAAAGATGAATTACTGTAGTCCCTCGTTTATAGCAGGTGTCCCCCCCGCAATAAGTGAAAAACCGCGAAGTAGGAACGCTATATATATATTTTTTTTATATATTTTAAGTCTTTGGAAACCCTTCTCACACTCTTTCAATGTTCTAAACTCTTAAACTTATGTAATCTTAACAATATGCATGTACAGTACTGTACAGTAGCTACGTACTGCGAACAAAACCACACAATGGTCCCGATCGAGTCCAAATCCAGATGAAAAAAGTCCTGGTGAGCTCCGGAGAAAACACCGGACCTCCAATGTCTCCCCACTCGAGAGGCTCCCTGGGCCGGCAAGCAGCACTCAGATTGACCAATGAGGCTGGAAGTCCAGTCGGTTCTGTACGACTGCACCCACTGAGCACCGAAATCACTGTGAATAAGGACCGAACTTTTTCGGATCGGTTCAAAATGTTCCCTTCATTTCAGCAGAAAGCAACAACTGGAATCACCGTTGGAGCTTCTGGGAAATGTAGTCTTTTTGAGTGGCGATACAGTGTAAGCTTACTGACAGAAAACTACAAAATGGTGGCGCCTGTCCAAAGTATTTTTGATCTTTTCATTAACTTTTTACTGTATCCTGTACTGTCCCAGTCATGTGAGTAATATTGAAGTTGACAATTGTCTGTCGTGTACAATCTTTTTTTTCTTATGTACAATCTCACTTTGAAAACTCGTGAAAGAGCATGTCCGCAAGAGTCGAACCGCGAAATAGCAAGGGACTACTATAGTCTCAAAAGTTTTTCAAAGTTTTTCAAAATGTACACATGTCAAACTACATACCGTAAGTAGAAATTATGGTACCTGTACAAATTGTCAAATGTAGATGGATCCATAAATGTGATGCTGCATTCCAGACTGATGAAAAGCTGGGACATCTGGGTCTTACCAGATTTACCGGGTTATTGGGAAAAAAAAACATTTCTGATGTGGCCCTGTAGGTCATAACCCCCTTTAATACGTACACAAAGATTGGTGCACAAACTCTTCCGTGATTAAAAGGCTTTGTTCAGCTGCCGTCGAGTTGATCACAGTAAGATGTAGGCCGCACTACCTTCCGCGCGACCATGCTGTGATTTTAATAACAGCTATTTACATAGCACCCGATGCTAATGCTAATGACGCCCAGGGAGAAATTCATGACTTACTCACCTCGCTGCAGTGTAAATATCCTGAGGGGCTTTTCATTGTTTGCGGGGACGTCAATCACGTTGATCTTCAAGTCTCCCTCCCAGCCTTCAATAAGAACGTCTTCACAGCTACGAGAGGAGATAAAACGCTCGACCAAGTCTTCACAAATGTAAAGGGGGCATACACGGCGAAGACACGCCCACCGCTCGGAGCTTCCGATCACGAGTCTCTGATCCTGGCACCAAGAGAACTCCCCCCACTCAGGCGCTCCAAGCCGGAACAAAGAGAAATAACAATCTGGCCTCAAGATAGTTCCCCCATGTTGAGAGACTGTTTTGAGAGGACAAACTGGTCTGTTTTCAGAGAAGCAGCCACTGATGGAAGTTCAGTGGACATGGAACTGTACGCTTCCTCAGTCCTGGGTTACATCAGTACATGCTCTGAAAATGTATCCATAAAAAAATATGTGAAATCCTACCCGAACCGGAAACCCTGGTTAAATAAAGAAGTTCACGCCTTGCTAGCAGCCAGAGACACTGCATTCAAGTCAGGAGATAAAGTGGAGCTGAGAAAGAGCAGGAATGAACTGAAGGATGGCATTAAGAAGGCCAAGGCCACGTATGCACAGAGGATCGAGGGACAGTTCACCTCACAAGACCCACGGAGCATGTGGAAGGGTATTAAATGCATAACAGATTACAAAGGCAAAAACAAACAATGCCCCAGGGACCCATCTCTGCCTGATGCCCTCAATAAGTTTTATGCACGTTTTGATGATCCAAACAGACCAGCTAGCACCAGACTCACCTCATCACCAGATGAAGAGCATCTCAGGGTGTCCGCAGCAGAAGTGAGAGGCAGTCTCACCCCGGCTTTACACTGCACGCGGCTCCGCCCCGCTCCGGTCCGCAGGTCGCAGCTGAACGAGTCCAATTTCCACTGCCTCCGCTCCGCTCAGGTCCGCCTGGATGCGCCGCTCCAAGACACGTGCGAGATCGCGCGATAAATCAAGTGATAAATAAGTAAGTCAGAACAAAACAATTCATTCGGTGGAAAGAAGGAGAACAACTGTAGAGAGACTGCTGCCTTGATCTTCTCTCGTAAATGAGCTACATGGTTTGAGCAACAGGAAGTGATGTTTACATTTCAGAATAAAATACTTTTTTATTTATTTATTTTTGTATTGCGTTATTAGGTGTAGTCATAGTCATAAATATAATAGTTTAGTCATAGAATAGTCATAATTGATAGTTTGACAGCATTTTTGTACAAATAAATCCGTATAGAGCTAGGATTAGTCCGCCCGTGGTGATTTTATTTTGTAAATACGGAAGTTGTGCTCGTTCCTTTTCCTGTTGGTGCGACGTAATCTTCAAAAGTTGACTCCGGCACAGCTCCGTCATCCGGCAGAAATAGAAAATTTTCTAATTTTGACGGACTGCCGTCCGCTCTCCGCAGCTCGCCGCCGCCGTGCGGAGCCAGTGTAAATTCTGTCATTGATTATAATGGGTGCGTATTTGCTGCGGAGGTCGGACCGGAGCGGGGCGGAGCCGTAACGCATGTGGTGTAATTCCGGGGTCAGAAAGATTAATCCTCATAAAGCAACCGGACCAGACAACATCCCAGGGAAAGTTCTGAAGGAATGTGCGGACCAGCTCTGTGAGGTGCTGGCTGACATCTTCACCACCTCACTTGCACTGGAGTTAGTTCCCACCTGCCTGAAGACCGCGACCATCATCCCAGTCCCAAAGAGCTCCACAGTGACTGGTCTGAATGACTATAGACCGGTGGCCCTCACCCCGATAGTCGCTAAATGTTTTGAGAAACTGGTCATGTCCCACATCAAGGCAACCGTCAACATCAATGAGGACCCTCATCAATACGCATACCGTGAGAACCGATCAACAGAGGACGCCATTTCTTCCGTGGTCCACACTGCTCTCACCCACCTGGATCAGAAAGACTCATACGTGCGTCTGCTCTTTGTGGACTTCACATCTGCCTTCAACACCATGATCCCCCAAACTCTGATAGACAAACTATCTACACTTGGACTAAGCCCCTCTATTTGTAACTGGGTACTAGACTTCTTAACAGACAGACCACAGTCCGTGAAGATCCACAACTTCTCCTCCTCCACCATAACCCTCAGCACTGGCTCTCCTCAGGGATGTGTGCTGAGCCCCCTTCTGTTCACTCTGCTCACATATGATTGTACAGCCACACTTCCAGGCTGTCATATTGTTAAGTTTGCAGATGATACAGCGGTGGTGGGATGCATCACAAACAATGATGAGTCCAGCTACAGACAGGAGGTGGAACACCTGGAGAGCTGGTGCAAAGAGAATAATCTTCACATGAATGTGAAGAAGACAAAGGAGATGATTGTGGACTTCAGAAGGAACAAACACACCCACGCCCCACTGAAATAGGTGGGTCTGCAGTGGAAGTGGTCTCCAGCTACAAATACTTGGGTGTACACATGAATGATAACCTCAGCTGGAGCAACAACACCACCAGCCTGATCAAGAAAGGTCATCAGAGACTCTACTTCCTCAGACGGCTGAGACGAGCTGGTCTGAGCAGCCCAGTTCTCACCTCGTTCTACAGGTGTGCAGTGGAGAGCATCCTGTGCTCCAGCATCAACGTGTGGCATGGAGGCTGCACAGTTGAAGAGAGGAAAGCTCTGCAGAGAGTGGTGAAGGCTGCACAGAAGTCTGTTGGAGTCAGTCTCCCCACCATCACAGACATTTACACCTCCAGATGCAGGAAAAGAGCCACCTGCATCATGAAAGACCTCACTCATCCAGCACACTCACTCTTTGCCCCACTCCCCTCAGGACGGAGGTTGAGGAGCATCAAGTGTAGAACCACTAGACTGAGGAACAGCTTCTACCCTGAGGCTGTTAGACTCATGAATAAATAAAAATAAAATAAAAAATAAACACTGCAAAATATCACATCATACTGATGCTGATCTGTTTTCTTGTTGCTGTGTTCATCTGTGTTCATCTGTGACCATCTGCTCATACAAACTCATGTTCGTGCTGCTGTTTATTCCCACTATATTAGGCTTAGTGTATTACTAGTTGATGTTTTTCTTAGTTAGTTCTAGATGTTATTACTGTTTTTCTCTTTCATTTGTTGTTGGATGTAACTGGGACCTCGTGTACATAATCTCGTTTTCATCACATGTACCACATGCGGTGCAAATGACAATAAAGACTCTCTGACTCTCTCTCTCTCTCTCTTAATAACACATGTTCAGTTGTGTTTGAAATAGTAGCAGTCCATGTAGACTAACCAGATCAATCACTGTTTTTGGTAGAATTACTGGTTCCACAAGACAAATAATTTACTAGTAGGTGTAGTAGAGTCGAAGCAAACCCAAAATACCAACATTCATTATGTGCATGTTCCTGAGTCTGTGTAATTGAACAATTAATTGAGAGGCGTGTTCCAAATACATTAATGTCAGTGTGGAGTTCAATTTCTGAGGTCATTATTTCTGTAAAGAAACAGGTGTCAGTCAGGTGGCCCTTATTTAAGGATGAAGCCTGCACTGAACATGTACTTCTCTCTGGAAATCTGATAAAAATGGGTCGTTCCAGGCTTTAATAATAATAATAATAATAATGAATTCAATTTATAACGCACTTTTCATTAATGAAAATCTCAAAGTGCTTTGTTCCTAAGAGCGTCGTACTTTGATTAAAAGGTTGATTGGAAAGGGGAAAACTTGGAAAGAAGTGCAGAAAACTTTAGGCTGCTTGGCTAAAATGATCTCCAGTGCTTTAAAATGAAAAGCAAAACCTGAGAGATGTGGAAGAAATGAAAGACTACCATTCAAATAGATCGAAGAATAGCCAGAATGACAATGACTGATCAGCTCCAGGTTGAACTAGGAAGGTCTGACGTTAACGGTGACCACTGTGAGAAAACACCTGTGTGAAGCTAATCTATCGTTAAGAAGCCCCTGCAAAGTCCCGCTGTTAAAAAAGGATGCGCTGAAGAGGATGCAATTTGCCAAAGAACGCGTCAATTGGCCTAAAAAGAAATGGAGAAATATTTTGTGGACTGATGAAAGTAAGGTTGTTCTTTTTGGGTCCAAGGGCTGCAGATAGTTTGTCAGACGACCCCCAAACACTGAATTCAAGCCACAGTGCACTCTGAAGAAAAGCATGGTGGTTCAAGCATCATATCATGGGGATGTTTCTCTTATTGTGGTGTCGGGCCTATTTTTCACACACAAGGGATCATGGATCAGTTTGCATATATCAAAATATTTGAAGAGATCATGTTGCCTTGTGCCGAACAGGAAATGCTCTTCAAATGGGCGTTTGAACAAGACAACTCCAAACACACCAGTAAGCAAGCAGCCTTTTGGTTCCAGACCAAGAAAATCAAAGTTATGGAGGAGCCAGCCCAACCTCCAGACCTTAATTCAATTGAAAACCTCTGAGGCAACATCAAAAATGATGTTTTTGAGGCCAAACCAGGACATTCAGAGGAGTTGTGGAATGTTGTCTAATCATCCTGGGCTGGAATACCTGTTCACAGCTGCCAGAAGTTGGTCGACTCCATGCAACACAGATGTGAAACACTTCTCAGAAACAGTGGTTATACAGCTAAATTTAGTTTAGTGATCAACAATAATGATAAATCCCAAAGATTGTTCCGTTTATACAGTAAATGAGTTTGTAAAGCAAAATGCAGACGCTGATTTTGAACGGCCCGTTTTTCATTCATTTTCTTTAAAGTGATTTTAAAAAGTACATTTTTCATCATAGTTTGATTTAGAATATACTGTAATATGGTTCCCAATGCATGGAAATAAACTATTCTAAGCATTTTCTAAGCATTTGCAGCTACATTTGTAAACATTGCTATTGTTTCGAATAGGGCTGAACGATTTTGGAAAATAATCTAATTGCGATTATTTTTCTATTAATTGCGATTGCGATTTAAAATGCGATTATTTTTTTTAAAATAAATTCTCAAGTATTTTTCAACAAACAGAAGCAATAAATTAATCTGTTTTATAATAAACAATGTCAGATTTATTTAAAGCAGAGATTACAATAAAGCAAACAAATCTATGCCTTTTCTTTTCACCATTTCTATTTTTTCTTGTTTCATAAACACAATAGTAAACAAGTTAAGTGAATGTCCTAACTACTGTCTGAACTTCACATGACAGTTAATAAATAAATGTAAAAAATTAGATATAAAAAAAATTTAAACTTACTGCTTTCCAGCCAGTAACATCTAAAATAAAGTGGAAAAAACAGAGAATCTGCTTTAACCAACTCGTTCAGGGAATTCAAACTCAGTGAACACTAAATAAACTAGTATCTGTTCTTATTAAATCTTTTACTGTAGATGTAAAAAAACAAAAAAAACAAAAAACAACTCTTGGAACAATAATGTAAACATGTACTGTAGTCAGTCAGTAACAGCAAGATGCAGAGCCTTGTGAACAGACTCCAACACCTCAGGTTGCCAGGTTAGGATAAGGGAGTGTGCATAACAGTCACCTGACAGCACCTGAAATGGTTTTAAGCTGCTCTAGCATCCTGGCAATCCTTTGGATCCCCATCTTGTTGGACATTCAGTGATGAGGCTGTGTCCAGAAAGTTTGAGATCCCTCTTCAGTCATTGCTGCCTTCTTCCAACTGTGGGAGAGACACTGCCATCCTTTAGTACATGTCCTGTAATAAAAAATAAATACACACATTCACATCCTCACCTCTCACTTGTGCAAAAATTGAGGACCTGAAAAATCTTGTTAGTTAAAAACAATGTACTGTAGAGAGGTTTTAGCTTTTCCCAGTTTGTTAAGAGAATGCAAAACGTGATAACTAAATAGCTTAACATTACTTAACATAATAATTAACATTTTTATTTAAAACGGACAATAAGGATAATATAATAGTCGTGACATCACGACCAGGTTTGGTAATACACGTAATGAGAAAATGCATCACCTCATCTAAATAGCTATGCTAAAGCTAAGCTAACAACAACACCACTAGTTAAAAAAAAACAGCTTGCGCAAAACGTGTGTTTTACTGGTTCTGTATTAATTCATATCACTAACGACACAGCTGTTTTTTTTTAAATCAGATAATTAATGAGCTTTTTCACGAAGAACTTTAGCTTGCTGAGCTAGCTGCTAACCGGGCACCGTCAAAACAGACCCGGCGGTCACATGACCAGCTCGCGCTCAGTCTCGGTGTCTCAGCGTCTAAGCTCAGATACACGTTTAAATGAGCTAACTTACCTGAATTTATAACTTTTATGACTTCTGTCGAGCCTGAAGCAACAATGTTGGAGCACAGTCTCCTCCTCCGCCCTGCTCTGTTTTGCTCGCTCAGCTGAGCTCCTGCTGCTCGGCGCGGCCACTACTAAGTCACGTGACCAGCTCGCGGTCTCGGTGTTTCAGCCTCTAAGCTCAGATTCACGTTTACACAAGCTAACTTACCTGAATTTATAACTTTTATGACTTCTGTCGAGCCTGAAGCAACAGTGTTGGAGCACAGTCTCCTCCTCCACCCTGCTCTGTTTTGCTCGCTCAGCTGAGCTCCTGCTGCTCGGCGCGGCCACTACTAAGTCACGTGACCAGCTCGCGGTCTCGGTGTTTCAGCCTCTAAGCTCAGATTCACGTTTACACAAGCTAACTTACCTGAATTTATAACTTTTATGACTTCTGTCGAGCCTGAAGCAACAGTGTTGGAGCGCAGTCTCCTCCTTGCGCCATTCAGAGCTGCGCGCAGCCAGAGCGGTTCACTACCAAGTCACGTGACCAGTCAAATCGCAGCCCGTGCGATTAGAGAATCGCGTTTTAACATATTGCGAGATAATCGCAAATGCGATTAATCGTTCACCCCTAGTTTCGAACACAACCATATGCAAGCCACTGAACCCCTCATTGCCTACGATGTGCATCCTATCGGTGTATGAATGTGAAAAAGCACTGATTAGTCTTTGTACAGATACAGTAGAGTGCTGTATGAATGGGTAAATGAGGGCACAGATGGTTTTGTAAACCGCTTTCTCAATAAGATATAAAGGTGCTATATAAGTACAGTCCATTTACCATTTATGTTGACAGTACAGGATTCCAAAAAGTGTAACCTTGTGGACTTTAGAGCTGAAATAAACAAAATGAGTCATTCTTCTTTGCATTTGACATCTTATATGTGTAGCATATTCTTGAAGTTTGAAATGTGAACATAAAAAAAAACTGCATTTGTGAATTTTGTTACACTTTCAAATCTTTTAGGCGTTAGTCTTAAAGATCACATCCAATCGACCGAAATCCTGCGTCGAGCACGCTTATGTGCGATTAAGGACGCATGCCGGCGACACCGTTTGCGGTGGTTTGGTCATGTTAATCGAAGTGAAAACAGTGCTATACTGTACTTGCTATTGCAAACCTTGAAGTACCTGGCACCCATCCCAAAGGCCGTCCGAAAAAGACCTGGGCGCAAACGATTCAACAGGATCTGAAAGCGTTGAACATCAATGAACTGGACGCAACTGACCGCCTAATCTGGCGTCAAAAATTTGGCGACAAAGAAGTAACGTCCCACCCCGGATTCGGGAAAACTGACGTTAAACGGATGGATGGATGGATGGATGGATGGATGGATGGATAGAGGCTTTTTTGGACACTTTTGAGACTAATTTGTCTTCACACTCTTGCTGCTTATTTTCTGTTTGGCTGAGTGGGTTTCATTTGGTCTGCTGGTATTAAGAAAAGTTTTTTAATTTGTTGGTCAACAGACTGTGAAAAATCATCCACGTTCAGTTTAGTAATATATGTAAAAACCAAAAAGAAGTGTCTTCATTAACAATACAACAGTTATGTTTCCTAATTTTTCTCAAAGCCACATTATATATAGATTTGAACATCTTATCTCCTTTTCCCACAGATGAGGAACTGGAAACGCCGATATTTCCTCTTGGAAGAAAATGCATTGAGTTACTTCAAGTCAGATTTGGTAATTAACTTTAATTACATAATACGAAGAGTTTCAGGAACGTTTTTATGCACGATATATGTGGAAATATAAGTTTGTAAGCTTACAGTCTTCGATGAAGTAACAACATTCAACGAGACGAGCTTCAGCTTGTTTTATTCTCAGACTGGAATTCATTGCCTGCACTTCACATGTTCAGTCATGCCTTGATAACCTGGCCTTTCTTATACCCACACACAACACACACTTTTCTCAGGACAACCCGTACATCCCATACCCTGTCCTGTCAGGATCTGCCCCTATTTGACAAGTGTACCGGTATCTGTGTATTTGACCATCAACAGCCCTGAAGGTTGCAGACACTCTGTCCACTGAAGAAAAACATTACAAGTGCTGGTTTTTTTAGTTGGATGCTTACAGGCCGCTACTTCTAGGAACATTCATGGTATTCTTGGCTGTGAACAGAAACTTAAACTCCGGCTGTTTGTTTTGTAGTTTACATACAAATAAAGATATGTGACTTTTGCTGTGAACAGTGTTGTTCTTGCCGTTAGGAGAAAGAGCCTCTGAGGATGATCCCACTAAAAGAAGTTCACAAAGTCCAGGAGTGCAAACAGAGGTATTTAGCATGTGGATACGTGACATCACAGAATGAATACGTTTTGTCACATAAGTTCCAGAGTACCAAGCCCACCGGGATGGTTCCATTGTTGAAAACACAGAGTCCTAAAGCGCCTGGCGGCAGATGTGTCATGGTGATCAGTTCAGGCAGTTTGATGGACATCTGAAGTGGAGGCATGACATCTGAAGTGACGCTACAATTTGATGTGAAGTTGTATCCCATAGTCACAAAGGCTAATCGTCTGTGTAGGTCTGTGTGCATACCTTTCACTTCATCAGACAGTGGTTTCATGTAGTCTCGTCTTACCTAGCTGCCTGTTCTTTGGTGGGTGTTTAGTCCATACAGGCACACTTGTTGGTCTGTGGGCACAGTAGCAGGTTGCAAACCTGAATTGTGGGTGGCATAGGGTAGATGAGCACAGACGTAGCAGTTAGTAGTTTTCCCTTCATAAGCAGTTTTGTTCATCAGTTGCCACCATAGGTTGGTGCTATAGTCAAGGGGGTGTTCAGATCTCAGCCGATTAGTGATATCCCACTTCTGACACCAGCCGTTCACTATGTAACATGCTCCCATCACAACACAACAAAGAGCCCACCTGACCTGTGATGCTCACATTGTTGCTAGGTATACAGAAATACTAGAAACCCAAATTGTCCTAACAGAGTGCAGAGTGATTCTCATATATAAACCATAAGCATTAAGCTGTGCACTTTTAGTTTCCCACAACTGCTTTTCCTGTTTTGGTGCAGCTTTCTGCATGTCTAAAAGGACTGTTTTATTTATCATGTCATCATCGTGTGAGCTCATCAGGATAGAGTAAAATAAACCAGCATCAGAGGGTCCTAAAGACCACAATGTGTTAGGTAAATGTTTCAGGTCAGTTTCATCACGTTCTGAGAGAAACATCATGTCTACTGTCATAGAGAGAGAGAGTGTACTCTGGGTTCACATGGGACAATCAAACAAAGCTGTTTCTTCCACATTTTGCAGGTGGGACTGTAAGCCCATTCACTTTGTGGGGGAGAGAAAGCTGTGCATGCCCTAATCTGTAACCCCACATCTCTCCTAGGGATGGGGCAGATCCGATCCAGTATCGGTATCGGTATCCGATACCAGCATTATTTAATTATCGGGTATCGGATCAAACCTGCCGATACTTTTCCGATCCAGCTTCAAAGAGCACTTGTGTTCAATCACAATCTGTGACTGCCCTTTTTAACATTGTGTGAGATAAACCCAATGAAGACACTCTTAAGCCTTACAATAAGGGGGTTCCCTATTGTAAGGCTTAAGAGTGTCTTCATTGGGTTTATCTCACACAATGTTAAAATGAATAGTTTGGGTGCAAAAGTTTCATTATACAGAGTCAAATACCTGAACAGTATCGGATCGGGAAAATATCGGTATCGGTCGATACTGAGTTAATAAGTATCGGTATCGGATCGGAAGTGAGAAATGTGGATCGGTGCATCCCTAATCTCTCCACTGCATGACATGTGATTTAAATAAAGAGATATGTGGTGTTGTATCCAGTTTGAAAAAAGGTTTTTGTTCTCTAGAAAGGAGAACTGTAGCACCAGCAAATGAACATTTGTCTGTATACAGCTTTTCAATGGCCATTGTGACAGGAAAGTCACCTATGTAGTTGCAGGCACCTTGTTGTAATATGTTCATTTTCACATGTAATTGGATCAGAGGCATCTCATCATCCTTCTGTGTCAGCACATAACTTGCTTCCTGCATCAAAAAGGAAACAGCTGTTAGATTTTCAGTTGAACCCAGGTCATATGAGCAGTAAACGTCAATCAGGCTTTGATTTGCATCAAACACATTTGTTCTGTTATCAGGGTTATCACCTGTTTTCTTTTTCAGCACTTTCCCAGCATGATGATGCATAAAAACATCAACAGTACATGTGTCCAGTTCTACAAAGGTCTTCTTTATCCAACTTTAATGTTTGGAGTACAAGATTGTAGCAGACCGTTCTTCAGCTGTTGCTGATAAGCTGATGTTGGCTCGCCATTGTGATCGATACCGCTATAGATTTTGAAATCCTTTTCATATTTTGTTCTAAAATCATCAACATATTCCCCTTGTTTTTGTTTGATTTCAGAGTGTAGCGTAATCAGCTCTTTGTTTGAAAACTGTGCGCACTCTACCACAAAGAGCATCCCACTGTCGTTTGAATTCTCTAACAACAACCAGTTTTTATTTTTATTTTTCCTGCAAGGAGAAGCTGGCCTCCCAATAGAGGACCGGCTCCGAGCAAGTATACACCTCAGCAGTAAAGGAGGACGTCAAAGAGAAATGTTGGATCAACTATTTATTTTAAATTCCACTCAGTTAAGTTTTCCAGTCCATTTAATGTTTTAAACTGCATTAAGCAAAGGAGTTACAGCCTGAACAAGCAAAATAAACAACATGGCATCAGTAACCAGGATGACAACAGAGAGGAAGGGTACAGTTCATGTAGTTTACAATTCAGTTAATGTGTTTTTAATAGTTTTCTTATCAGTGTTTGTGTGACATGCAGATTGAGGTGTTGAATTAAAAAAAAAAAAAACATGTTTTCATTTTTAACTTTAATAACATGCAACATGTTTCACATCATCAACAGTTTGTCACATAACTTGAATTACATAATGTCCAGATAACTTAATTTAGCTCAGATAACTTCATTATCTCCCATCACTAACATAAATACTGTTTATTATTGTTACAGTTATTATTTTGCACATTTAGTATGTTATAGTTCAGCTCCATGCATGGAATATACGCCTGACTTGACAGGCACGTTCTGAACTCGGTCCGACTGGCATCTCTTCCCAACACAGACGTTGGTCACAGCAGCTACATTCCAGTGTAGATTAACTACGAGACTCAAAATATATTCCAGCAGTCATAGCACAGAAAGCAGTATGTTACAGTA